>PVHP010023741.1:0-27112 GCA_004024765.1 Zapus hudsonius | reverse complement strand
ACACACTTGGACCAGGAAGACCGGGATGAGTACTAAGATATACAGGATCCCTTGCCACAAGGACTAATACAGACAGCCCACGAAGGAGGATATACAACTGATCAGGGATGGGGAGGGGGGGAATTGGGGAAGTCGGGATAACAACGCATGGTTTGCCCACTAAATAATGTAACTCATTATGGACAATAAATATTAAATTAAAAATAATAATAATAAATATATATATATGAAAGAAACTTACATTGTTCTTCTCTTCTTCTAGGTTCCAGACACTAGGCTCATGTAGGCTCATGTCTTTGAACTTGTGGCTCTGAATGTGAAAAGTTATAAATTATATTCCTAGTTTATAACCTTGAGTAGATGGCTATGGGTTAGTGACTCTGGGCTCAAAGGTCTGAGTTCATAAGTCTAAGTTCATGACACTGACTTTGTGGCTCTGATTCATGGTCTTGGCACATGACTGCATGTTGTGGTCAACTTTCTAGTTGCTGCACAGAAAGAACCCAAGCAAAAGCAGCTTATGGAGGAATGGGTTTATTTGACTTACGGACTTGAGGGGAGACTCCATCCTGGCAGGGAAAACGATGGCATGAGCAGAGGAGTGGACATCACTTTTGCCACAGCACTTGAAATAGCAGCAGGAAGGTGTGCCAAATACTGGCAAGGGGAAGCTGGCTTATAACCCCAAAAGCCTGCCCCCAACAACACAGCTCTAGCGAGGTTGTAATTCCCAAACTGCCATCAACTGACAATCGATCATTGAGAACACATTCATTTGTTTGTGGGGAACACCTGGATCAAACCATGACACTGCACTAATGGCTTTGTGTTGGTGTCTCTGAAATCATGGCTCTGCTTTATGGCTGTGGGTTCTGGCAGGCTATTCCAACAGGCCTCATCAGGCCAAAGCAATCCAGGACATAATATACTAGAAGAGCAAAAATCTCCCAGGTATCTATGAAAGTAACTAGTCCATTTTCCAGTATTGATTAAGCCCTGCATATGTCCCAGCCCTGTGCTGGGTCCTGGGTGACCAGGGACCAAGAAGATACAGATACACAGGTAGAAGAAATGAACAGGACTCTGCACATTTGGGATTGCCATTGTATGTTTGTTTTGTTTGTTTAAGAAGCTTACCCTTGGGCTGGAGAGATGGTTCAGTGGTTAAGGTGCTTGCCTGCAAAACATAACAACCTGAATTCAATTCCCCAGTGCCTACATAAGACCAGATAGATGCACAAAGTAGCACATGCATCTGGAGTTCATGTGCAGCAGCTGGGGGCCCTGGCACAACCATTCTCTTTGTCTGCCTCTCTTCTCTTTAAAAAAAAATATTTCATTATTATCCATACTTAGATACACCAAATGAGCAAATAATGTGTTGATGTCCCCAATTCCCCGATTTACCTCTTCCCTGTCCCCAATCAGCTGAGTATCTTCCTCCGTTGGCAGACTGGATCAGTCCATGGGGTAAGGGATTATGGATAGCCCAGGAGTCAACACGGTTCCACCCTTCTTTGTATATTGTTACTGAGGGGGGCAATGTCTCTGGACATTCTCCTCTTCTAACTCTTTTAAAAAACTATTTTATTTATTTATTTGCAAGCAGAGAGTGTCAGACAGAGAGAGAGAGAGAAAGAGAGAGAGAGAAAGAGAGAGAGAGAGAGCCAAGGCCTCTTGCCACTGCAAACGAACTCCAGATGCATGCACCACTTTGTGCTTCTGGCTTTATGTGGATATTGGGGAATTGAACTTGGATCATTAGGTTTTGCAGGCAAGCACTTTAACCACTGCGCCATCTCTCCAGCCCTCTCTTCTAACTATGGTTTTAAATTAATAAATAAAAATATTTTTAAATGTTTTTACTCTTCAGTTTTGAGAAGGAGATAGCTATGTACAAACATTTAACAAAGCAAGATGCAGAAGATAACAGAAGAATGTACACAGTGGATAGTGGTTCTCAAAGGAATATAAACAGGGAAAAGGAAACAGTGTCAGAGAATTTGCTTATGAGACCATTCAAAGATTTTCTATAATCTTGCTAAAAGAAACAGAGCTTGAGGTAACCAATCCAAAGATTCACTCTTGGTAATCAAATTACATGGGAAAAGAAAATGATTTGATAATCATAGCTAGTTACAAAACAATATTTGGTGAAAGGTTGAGACTCTTGACTGACAGTCAGCTGGGTGGGTAGGTGAATAATTCCCCAGAAAATGTCTTAATCCTATTATAGCTTCCAGAAAATAGGTTAACTATTTTATTAGGAGCACTAATTTCTTCCCAGAACAACTCCACCTCACAAAAGTAATTCCTTGTATGTCTATATTTAGGATAATTTTTCTTTAATAACAAGCACATCTGTGCCTTCCATGGGCTTGTCTGCCCTACAAGGTAACACAGGCCATAAAACTCCTATTCTGTGGTATAAACTCGTTGCCAAAGGCCAGGTCTAGACTCAAGTGCTCTTTCTCTAAGGAGAAGGATGACCTTGATTAGCCTTCTCTTATGTGACAAACATATTGAGGGGATGGTTGGCTCGAGGTGTAGGTGGGTTTAATTAAAACTTGTACAATTTAGAGAATACTGAGAAAAATACAAAATTATGTATAAAATGGCTAAGATAAGAAATCACAGGAAACTCCTGGAACCTAGGTGTTATATAGCTATTTCTTCCTCTAAATTGAAGCATTCCCTCCTGGAGGGAGGAGAGAGTCACATAAAATTCAAGAAGTTAAGCAAACTTGTAAGAGTCAGGAAGCTCAGAAAGTAACAAGATTTGTAAGGTCCCTCCCCAAGGTTATAAAAGCAGCAAACAATTTGTTGGGAAGAAGGGAGTCTTTGGAGGGCTGAGCTTCCTGCAGGTTGTTCCAGGAGCTTCAGGGATGCAGCTTACATGAGTCATCGTCTATGCTAGGTGGGCTTTTAGATGATGCAGCTGCCTTTGAGTCACTCATGCTCCTGTAAGCAACCCCTCACCTCTGTTCCCAGAGTTCACTCCCATAAACTCATTGGGTAGCACCCTTTCTTTGGTCTTGTCAGTGCCCCATGTGGGATGAATAGATATTTATTCATGTCTCCCCAGGAAAAGTCATGCAGCCTGGGACATTTAGGTCCTGCTCTATAGAAATCTCTTACCTGTAAATGGTTTCCTAGCAATGCTTTCCAACTGCCTCCTGACCTGCCCTTCTCACACAGACTGCAGCAGCTCCTGGATGTCCCACTGACTCTGAGGCTCCATTTCTACCCAGCAGGTCAGCCTCTGATGGGCCTCCTGATGGAGACTCACCCAGCACCACACTTACTCAGAGCAGTTGGTACCCAACCATCCTGCCCTGACTTCACTCAACAACCAAATACAGCGATATACTGAAAGACCAAAGGCTTCACCTATGCGTAGATTGAACAAGTATCTATTGACTATTACATGCCAAGCCCAGTGCCAAGGTGGACGTGAACTTTCTGTTAAATGAATATGATGGTTTAAAAATATTTTGAGCAAGTGATTTCTCATTATTTCATTGATTTTGCATTTGTTTACTATGAGAATCACCTGTAAGCCAGGCCTGAGCCACATAGCAATCACATAAGGGAGACAACATTGTTCAATATTCCCACTCTACAGGTGAGAAAACTGGGGATTTCAGAGAAGTTAAGTAGCTTGCTGATGGCAAAGCGGGGGACGAGGTATAGGGTTAAATTTTCAGAACCAGAGGCCTTATTTCCTCTCTGCTATGGATCTAATTGAGGGGCTGAGGAGATAGCTCTGTGGTTAAAGATGCTTTCTTGCAAAGCTTGCCAGCCTGGGTTCAATTTCCCAGCATCCATGTAAAACCAGGTGTAAAGTGATGCATGCATCAGAAATTTGTTTGCAGTAGCAAGAGATCCTGATGTATCCCCCCACCCACACACATATACCTGTGCAAATAAATAAAATTAAAATTTACAAAGAGCACCTAGTAGAGCCTTTTTGATACACACATAATAAATGTTTATGCTTTATAATCTATAGAACATTTTCACATATATTGCATCATCCATCTTTCTAATAACTGTGCTAAATGTGAGATAAAGTGAAACAGAAGCCCCGGGCCCTCATCCTGCAGGCCAACTGTGGGTCTTGGGAACCTCCTTTCTGCGGTACCATAAGGATACTGATTACATAATTTCTAAGGCTTCATAGCTCCATCCTCTGATCATTCCTCTGCCAACTCAACACTATATCCCGTCACATAGGGCCCCTTTGTGATGTGGGTGAAATCAAAGGAGGAAACCGAGTGGGAAGAAAAAGAGAAGAGATTAATAGCTGGGTTTGCAGCTACTCAGAGGCAGTTGCAAATTTACAGCTCCAAGAACACTTAGAGCTCTCTGGCCACAAGACTCAAAACAGCAAAGTTTACTAGAAGCTAGAATTCATTTCTACTAAACAACTACCTGAGGGTGAGCTCCCCGAGCTCTGTGGTTATGGGATGGGGTCTGTAGGGTTACTCTACAGCAATCCCCGCTTCTCCTTCCATCCTCTCCTTCCCCTTTCCAGGGCTATGGTCATAAGTTGGCTGGTGATAAGCATAGATCATAAGTCCCAAATTCCAGACATGGCCCTTCAAGTGACTCGAGGCGCAAGTGGGTGTAGGCCCACAGGCCAAAGTCAGGCTATTCAGACACTCTTAGGGATAGAGAAAAGATCAGGAACCCTGAACTGCATGCTGCAGAAAAGAGAAACTCCTAAATATTCAGTCATTTACTTTAGATAGCCACCCTCGCTTCATTTGATCTTTGTTGTAGTTATAACTAATTAAAGGTATATCTTTTTTAATGCAAGTGTGTGTGCACATGTGTGCTTGTGTGTGTGAACAACCTCACATGTCACCCTCATGCTATCCGCCTCTTTTTTCTTTGAGTGTTGCCATAATTTAATCATGGATGTGCAACTAATAAAAAATGGGATTTGGTTTTACGTAAAAGTCTGCCTATTAGTTTCGTATTAAGTGAGAACTTTATTATGTGCACTTATTGTAAATTGATCATATTCCCATCAGGCTATACACTTATTTGAGACAGGGTCTCTCATTGGCCTGGAACTCACCTATTGGTCTAGACTGGCTGCCAGTGAGCTCCAAAGACCCTGCTGTCTCTGCCCCATCTCTTGGATTACAGCCGACTCCCACTACACTTGGCATTTTTTGCATGGGATCTGACTCAGGTCCTCATGTGAGGCAAGCACTTCAGTGGCTGAGCTATCTCTCAGTCCCAATATCTCTTTTTCTTTTTGAGAAAATATTTCCTGTTCAATCACTATTCTTCAATCCTTCTGGATTCTAATCAGGACTAATAATGTACTTTAAGAAATGAAGAGACCACTAAAAGAAAAATCAGATTGTCAAAAGGAATCATGATCCCTAGAAGGATGAATCGTGTTAGCCCTTGGCCTCAGTGCTCTCGAGTTAAGAGGATTTGAAAGCCTGTGGCTGAGTGATGCTGCTGAGATACAGGTGCACGTGTGTACATTGAGAGGCTTCCTTCTGAGGGCCTAAGCAACTATTTCAATTAAAAACTATCCTCTTATAAAAGGGGGCTTGCACTGCTGCAGGTCAAAAGAGGCACTACTTGTTTAAAATCCTTAAAATTAATTAGATTGGAAAGAAGAACATAGTACAGTAATTAGTTAGAAATTTCCTGTGCATAAAACCCAAAGCTGAAACAGTCTGTGGCTAATTCAGTCACTGCCCATCATTGAATGTGATTTAACAACATCCACCCTGAGCAATCATCCCCCAGGCCCTGGAACATTTAGTTGCCACCACATCTTTCATTCATTCAACTCTGAAATCAAAGGATCCAGAGATTACGAGCGCTGCCCGGCACTGGAGCTTCCAACAGCCTATTGGCTACTTTCCAAGAGTCTCATCCAGCAGCTCGCTGGCACATTGCTCCACGGAACTCTTCCTAAAACAAACCACCACTCTAATCCTTGGAAAACCTCCATTGCCTTCATCCCCAGTAACCTCCAGAACAAAATGCAAGATTTTGGCCCTTCTCTTCCTGCCCCCTCGCATTTCTAAATACAAAATTCTTCTGCATTTTTCTTCATGAACTTTTCTTTAGCCAAACTGTCCTGCTTACTATTACCCAAACCAACCAAATACACCAGCATGCCCACCTTTCAGTCATGTCCCTTCCTGGCATGCCTACTTCATCGTGAACTCTGAGCCTTGCCTGGTCTTCCCTGGCCCTGATCACCTCTCCTCCTTGAAGTTATTTTGGCTACAGGATATTATCAGTGTGAGTTGGGGTGTGCAGACATTGTCGTTCATTTGAGCCTTTGACCTGACTCGCTGCATATAAAATGGGTCTGCCTTGGTCCTCATTACTATCACCTTGCATGACTAGGGCTGTAGCTTCATTGTAGAGCACTTAACTAGCCATGCATGAAGCACCAGGCTCAGGAAAGAGAAAGAAAAGAAAGGAAGAGGAGAGAGGGGAGGGAGAGAGAAGAGGGAAAAAAGAGAAGAAAAAGAGGAGGAAAGGGAAGAGAAGAAGAAAGGAGAGGAAGAAAGACTTGCCATGATTCCAGCTCCAAAAAAGCATCCTTTAAAAAAAAACACCTTTTCTGTGTATGTGTGTATATGCGCATGTACATATACCCACATGTGTTTTATGTCATGTGTGTGGATGTGGGCACACATGTAGAGGTCAGAGGAGACCCTCATGTATCATACTTGCCCTCTCCTTGTTTGGGTCAAGGCCTCTTGTTCATCATTGTGTACTCCAGGCGAGCTAACCCTAGAGCTTCTGGGGAATCTCTTGTCTCCACCTCCCATCTCACCATAGGTGCACTAGAATTATAGGCCAACTGCTATATATGACTTTACATGTGCTCTGAGAATTAGAACTCAGGTCCTCATGCTAGCCCAGCAAATGCTTTAGCCACTGAGGAATATCTCCAGCCCCATGAGAACCTCTTTAAAAGTATCAATTACTTGCTGATATATGCAGCAGTCACCTGAATATAGCTGTGAGTATACAGAGCTGGGTCCTTAGCCTATGGATAATAGGTAATTTGACTTATTCTTGTCGTTCCTCTCTGCCCAGAACCCTTTTCCTTGACAAGCTTCTCCAGGTATCTCTCTAAAGGCTATCACTCTCTGTAAATGCCATGATGCATTTTCCCAGGCATTTCACAGGCCTGAAAACATTTTGGACTAGAGGAGCCTCAGAGAGATACTTTCGTAATCTTGCAATTTTCTACCTGCTCACTCTCTTTGTTTCCTGTGTTGATTCTTTTAACTATTATTTCTATTATTTTATTATGTTATGTGGGGAATTTTTTCTCTGGCCCTGTCTATCTGGTGTTCTGGATGCCTCCTTTTCCTAAATGGCTTCTCTTTTTTAAGATTCAGAAAATTATTTTTGATAATTTTATTGAAGATATTCTCTATAACCTTGGCCTTTTCCTTCTTTCCCTTCTTATATGCCCATGATTTAAATATTTGATCTTTTTAAAGTGTCCCACATTTCCCTCATGTTTTGTTTGTATTTTTTTGAACTCGTCATTCATTTTGACCTGCCAACCTGTTTCCTCTGTTTTGTCCATAAGCCCTGATAGTCTGTCCTCCACATGAGTTATTCTGTTAGTGAGACTTTCTTGGAGCCTTTTAAATGACTTACTTTATTTCTGTTTCCCATTAGGTTCTTAGTCAATGTGTCCATCTCTTTAAAAAAAAAAAACTTTTTATTGACAGCTCTTTATTGAACTCCATTTTCATGTCTTGGTTTGACTTCCTTATTGTGTCTTGGAAATCTTTCCCTCAGTCTTCCTTGAGTTCATTCCGTTCTCTTTGTGGTTGATTCTCATACGTTACATTCAGCCATCTATTGAGTTCTTGTTGATTCTCTCTCATTTTATTCAGCCATTTGTTCATGGCCTCATTAAATTTGTTAAATATGCTTATCATAATTATGTTTTGAAATTCCATGTCTGGAGTTTCCTCTAAGTAGATATCATTGGAGGCTTCCACTTTTGGACTAGGCATTATTGGTAGGGATATCTTACCTTGTTCTCTAGGGTTACTTGTTTTGCTGGGGTTTGCCCATGTGGAGAAAGTCCTTTTATCTCGCTTAAATTACAGCAACAACAGCTCTTGTGGAGACTGTATCCAGTGGCCTGGTCAGCCTTGATCCAGGTAGCATGGCCTGGAAGCTTAGCTGCAGGACTGGGCTGGGCTGGGCATATTGGAAACAGACAGTTCCAACATCAGTCCCTAAAAGGCAAAGTCTCTTTGTGGAACAGAGTAACCAAAACCTGGTTTATGCCTCAATTCTTGCTGTTCTGCCCTTGAAAAGACACCCAGGAAAGCTGCCCCAAACCACTCTTTGGATCAGAGCAATAGAAAAATCCTTAGTGAACTAGATGAAATGAACAGTGTCTCCTCAGTTGAAAGCCCCAGCCACTTGCTGGCGTGTCTCTATCTATGATGATATCAATACTATCGAAGAAAGGAAGATCATGCAGCCAACATAAAGCTGTAACTGGACTCTGGAGAGGCCAGAATAGGAGGCAATGACGAGTGAAGGGGTCAGGGAAAGGCAATTGCAAAAAGCATGGAAAGTGAAAGAAAGGAACGAGAGTCAGGTAGAGATCAGAGAGAAGAAGAGACACTCTTGCTGGGGAGATAGCTCAGTGGGTAAAGTTTGCCTCACAAGCATGAAGACCTGAGTTTGGATCCCCAGCACCCATGTGCAATACCAGGTGGGCTGTGCCTGTGATTCCAGCAGTGTAGTGACAGAGACAGAGAGTCCCTGGAACTCATTGGCTAGCTAACCTAGCTGAATTGGTGAGCTCTAGATTCAGTGAGAGACCCTGTCTCATGGATCAAATTGAACAGTGATTGAGGAAGGCACCCAATGTTGATGGCCTGCACATGTGAACATGCATGCATACCACATACACATAGACATGCAAAACCAGAGAGTGACTCCCACTTAATATGAGCCTCAAATGAAATTCAAAAGCACAGGAGGAAAATTCACAGGCAGGAGAGCCTGCAAGATTGCTAATGAGATGAATTGTCTTCATAAGATGAATTCTTATTCAGCGAAAAGATAGAGATGTCAAATTACTAAGAAAAAATTACAGCTCAGTAGACATTTTAAGTGTTTTTGAATAATCACAAAAGGATAGAAATATAATCCCTATATTCAAATTAGCAGTGATAAAGTGAAGGGGTGGAGGAGATCCATCCAACAGAAAGTCGGGAAATGAAAAATAAAAAAGAGGGAAATTAGGGAAGAATATATTAGACAAGAAAAAAGAATTCCTGGGTTTTCCCTGTTTCCAAGACGGTCATTCAAATTTCAAATTTATCAGGTTAGTGACCTTCCTCAAGGTGGAAATACCTTCAGGAGAATTTGTGAAAGATAAGAGCTTCTTCTCTCACACTGGGAAATCATGTATTTGCCAGTTATCCTCTGAAACCCACCAAACAGGAAGCATCTGTTGTCGGACTATTGTTTCCAAGCACTGAATTTCTCACAAGGGGTTTCTCCTTGTTTATAGAACTTGCAGGAAAACTCTCATGGTAAAATCTGAACAACTGATCATCCAACGCTTGTGAGGGGATTGATGACCAAAGTACCTTGAGCAGATCTGCCCCACGATGTCCTTCCTCTTGCTACCAGCCTGACATCCTGTCAAGATGCACTCGTAAGTCTGGATTCCAAGCAATAGGCACTCCTATCAATATCATACAGTGAATGAAGGCAATGATTTTGTGAGTCTTTTGAAATTTTCCAAATTTTCCAGATCAGCTCTGTTTCCTGGGTTTGGGAGAGAAAGCACACTAGGCTGTGTGCCTGGGATCCTGGGAGAGGAGGTGTTTGCCAACTGGACTCTCTGGGAGCCAGAAATGTAAACAGATAAGGTAAATTGCTTTGTTGTTTTTGTCTGGACCTGAGAGGCAAGCATCCAATTTGAGATCAAATAAATGGATTCTGGGCCTGAGAAAGCTGATTAAACAGGATTCACTCTGGAGCAATCTGAAAATTAGAAAGAAGCACAAACAAAACTCTGTCCATGCTTTCTGGGTTTTAAACAAGAGCATCACACAGAGTGGGACCCAGATATACCAGATACCATGTTTTACCTTTAGAAAAATACACGTACAGCCATAGGAAGTGCACAAGTCTTGAATGAAGATAACATAGAACTTAAATATGTAGCATCTGTGATTCCCAAATCACAACTGACATTTATTGCAGGCTTACTCTGTACTTAACACTGATTCAAGCATTTAATACTCGTACAATATTTCCTAACTACTTGTAAAAAAAAAAACCATGAAGTAAATGGCTGTGATAGTTCATCTTCAACTTGATTGGATCTATAATCACCTAGGAGGCAAACCTCTAGGCCTATTTGTGGAGGGGTTTCTAGATTAAATTCACTGAGATGGGAAGATCCACACAAGCTATGGGCAGTGCCCAGCATGGACTGGGGTTCCGAACACAATGGAACAGTGGTGTTTATCACTCTCTGCTTCCTGCCTATGGACACAACGTGACCTGCCACCTCCTGCTCTTGCTGTTATTCCTTTCCCATCATGATGGACTGCAGCCCTTAGAACTCTAAGCTAAAATAAACCTTTCCTTCCTTAAGTTGTTTTAGTCAGACTTTTTTGCAGCAATAAGGAAAGTGATTGATACAGTGGGATTGTCATTTCTATATCACAAATAAGAAGATTGAAGAACAGTTGCTCGTGCATGCAGGGCGAAGACCCAAACCTATGATGTCTGATTCTCAAGCTCACTTGCTTAATTATGAACTTGTCTAGAAAATAGATAGGTATCTCCCACATCCACTCCTAGCTTTCTTCTTTACAAAATTTTAAATTTGAAGAATCCATATCTGAGGCTGGGTTGATGGTTCAGTGGATAAAGTGCTTGCTGTACAAGTGTGAGGACCCAAGTTCAGATCCTCAGAAACCACATATAGCCAGATGCTGTAGCATGAGCATCTATAACTTAAAGCATTTATCTCAGTGGCAGGATAATCCGTAATGGAAGTTTGTGGCCACCTACCCTAGAGAACACAGTGGAGAACAACCAGAGACCCTGAATCAATAAGGTAGATGGCAAGGATTGACACCCAAAGTAATCCTCTGACCTCCACACATGTACCATGGCTTGTATGTTCACACACATGAACACACACACAAAATCAACATGTCACAGAAAGAGGTACCCTCTTTTCAGATCTAGGAAATGAACAAAGATGAGTGTGAGCCATGAAGGCATTTCATTTGTCTTTCCTGGAGATTAGTAGTCATCTGACACAGATCAAGTCAATGAGAATGGAATATTCCACTGGTAATGTCTAGGAGGATTTTACTCTATGATAACCAAAGACACAGTGTGCGGGATGGCCTGTGGTATTATTTCTTTTGTGTTTTTGAACATCAGTGTGTACATCTTGCATGTAACATGAGTACAGCTTCAAATTCAGATTGCATTTTGGGTTTATCAGCCCTATGGTCAAGAACTATATACTAAAGTTTTTTTTAAAAAAATAGTTTATTTATTTATTTGAGAGACAGAAAGAGGGAGAGAGAGAGGGAGAGAGAATGGACACACCAGGACTCCAGACACATGCACTACCTATGCATCTGGGGAACAGAACTCGGGTCCTTCTTCCCTGCAGGCAAACACCTTAACCGCTAAGCAATCCCTCTAGCCCCTACTGAAGATTTTTAAGGACAGATTGAAGCAGCACTCCACTCACCTTTATAATCCCTTCCCTGCATACTTCCTGTGACTTGGGATAGTCAACCGGTCTTTGTTGCTCCATTCTAGGCAGTGTGACTCTTTGCACTGAAATGCATTCTGATGTATATCATTTGTCTATATATTGGTATGTGTCTACACATCATTCACATTTCTTAACTCCAGACGATTGGCAACCATTTGGCCAAGTTTAATCAGTTGGTCAAGAAAGGGAAGGGAAGCATTAATAGTTTTCTGGACAAAGATAAAAAGCTTAAAGTGGCTGTTCTATCATTTTCCAAGCCTCTTTCCCAGATCTTACTTAATGCAGTACCTATAAGTTATTACACAGCAGTAAACAAAATAAAATCTCCCCCCAGGTACCTCATTAGTAAAATGAGCAATTTGGGGCAGATGATGCTTACATAAACTTCAGCACTGGCATCTTAGATTCTTCTACTTAAAAACAAAAGCTTGTGTTGTAATAATTTTTATCTATGTCCAGTGAATAATAACAAAATCTTTACTTAATAAGTAAACAATTTCATATAACAGTCCTAAGTCCTTCTCCTCTGCAAGCCTCAGTTTCTCATCAGTAAAGTGTGGTAAATGAAATCACTGCTCTTTTAAGATCTTCTCCAGCTTGTATACTCATGAATCTGACTAGATTCTTAAAAAGATGATTCTAATCCTCAAAGACTTCTATTCAAATTTATGTACTCAGAAACTGGAAGTGTCTGTTATACCTGAGACTTTGTAGCATCCAAACTGTGAGGGTTGCATTCACTTCTGTATCCTCAGGGACCAGCAAATGCCACATAGGAGGCATTCAATAATTACATAGAATGACTGGTTTTTAAGCACCTTTTATTTCACAGAGATTTGTAAATTGGGTTTCCTAATTTCTCACAACAACCTTGCAATGGTATGAATTTTATATCTGTAATCAAAATAAAACTGAGCTGCCAGTAGGCCAGTCTTAGCACATCATCACGTCAAAAAATAACTAGTACACGAAGCCCACCAACTCTGACAACTTACATAGGTCGCATATAAAAGGGAGGCAGAAGTCGGATAATCCTCCTGAAAGCTCACAGCTAACTGTTCTGATGATCACAATGGAGAACAACCAGAGACCCTGATTCAAGCAAGGTGAAAGGCGAGGACCAGCACCCAAAGTTTCCTCTGGCTTTCACACTTGCACCATGGTACCCATGCTCTTGCAGTCTTAGAAGACATAACAAAAGTCACAATTATAGCACAAGACATACAATCAGAACCCTTTTATGCCTCTCTTCCTAGAGTCTTCCCATAATACAACATAGAACCTCAATTTTTATAGTTGCCAAAATACCTAACAAAGTCCCTGTCAACTCCCCACAGTAGTTCACCCCTTGGCTCTTTTCAGTCTCTGGGGAGTGGCCCCATGCCCTTTGTAACCTAAATTAGTTGAAAAGTCCAACCTCTTCAAGAGCTCCAGTTCTCCCCAGTGCCCATTGATCTACCCAAGGATATACTTTACAAGTATTGATTGCACCAGCATTTGGACACAGTCTTCTGATTCAGAGCCAGCACTTTCCCCAAACAGCATACAATGGATAAGCTCGGCTCTGCTAATGCAAAGTTACTCTCTTCATGTACTGATGATGTCTACTAACTAGTAGCTGCCCCCAAGCCACCTGATGAATTTCTCAAAATCACAAATGTCTGCTTCCCACTCTGTTTAGTTCCTTGGAATCACAGAAATCCTGCGGTGAGACCCAAGAGTCCACATTTTAACCAGCTTCCGGGGTGACTCAGAGGCATAGTCAGCTTTTGAAGGACCTCTTTATACCAGAAAGGCTTTCAAACTGAGCTACAGAGCAATGGTGCCCATAGAAACCATCCATTCCCCATTTTCATGTTTGCTCTTATGTTCAGCATGGTGCTGTGGGCACTCAAGCACTTCTCAGCTTGTGACCACTGGTGAAGAAAGCATTCCCCAGAGAAGCAGTGATTGGAGAGCCCAGCAGGCCTGGGGCCACGGGCCAGAGCCTGTGCTCCTTCTAAGAACGCTCTGGGCTGGGACTGCAGGAACAGTCTCTCACTAAGCCTTACTCCCCTCCTATCTCAGAAGCTGATGACAGTAGGGAAAGACCACATAGTAACAAAGTTTCCACCACTAGGTAGAAACTTGTGGAGAAAGTAGGAAAGTTGTGTTCTGCAAAACCTTCAAGGAATGACCCTAAATAAAAAATAGATACAGAAAAGCAGGATTTCATGGAGACAGCTTTGCAGTGGCTTTGTTACTATGTTGAGGCTCTGACTGAAAGAGAGAAGATGTCCGGAAGGCTAAAAGGGAACCTGGACAAGAGATGGAAGGGGGATCGAGATGTGTTAACTACATTTGAGCTGCTGTGGCAACAATATCTGACAGAAACAACCTAAGGGAAGACTTGTTCAATGGACTCAGTATCAGAGAGTTTCAGTCCTTCCTGGTGAATGAAAACATGGAAGCACTCTTCAGTTCTCAGAGGTGGGAGGCTGTTCACATCATGATGGACCAGGAAGCAGAAAGTGAGGGAGGGGACAGGAACCGGGAACCAGGTATAACGTTCAAAGGCCCACCCTTAATTAATGGCCTCCTTTCACCAGCAAGTTCCACTCTTAAAGGTTCCACAGGTTTCCAAGACAATGCCATTAGTTTGGGAACAGGCTCAAAATATGAGCTTGTGAAGGATATTTCAAATTCAAGCTATATCTAATACAAAGCCTGAAAGTGTTCAGGTAGCAGTAGCCAGGCCTCTGGACCAGGAGGAAAGGATGGGTCAGGACTGTTTCATGTGTAAGCCTTTGCCAAGCAAGGATTCACTGTGAATGCCTTCCTCAGAGTTCAGTTTCTCTTCAGAAAGGACCTCAGTACCTTAAGGCTCCATCCTGGATCCCTCCATGGATTTTAGCTGCTGAAGAAAAACATCTGGCCTTGTGATAAGGTGACCTTACTACACAGATTCTGAAACTAGTTTTATCATGAAGCGTAGTCATATTTTTTGCAACTCCACTGAATTTCATCAGGGGCAGCAAGCAATTCCTGTCATATTTCTCACATAGCTATGATACATCAGGCCTCGGAACATGGAGAAAGGATGAGTTGATGCTTTTTGGCAGAGCATGGAGCACCAGAAACCAGAACTCATGATCAAGCATTACAAATGTCCTGAAGAATTTTCTGGAATGGAAAATTTAAATACAGACTTAACTCAGAAAAACCTGGACATTTGCTAGATCAAAATAAGACAGGAGAAGTCAGAATATCAATGACCAAACAGTTTGCTGGAAATGCACATGTGGGGTTAAATCCAATGTCATCCAAATATAAATTCTGATCCAACATAAAACCTATCTGTACAGCTAGCTATAAACACAGCTTCCCTTTGGGGCTTCCACAGTGCAATCAGCTCTCTGGTTGGTCATTGCAAGATGAAAGAGTTCTGTGTTTGGCTGCACAGCCATGTAGATATAGTGAATCCCACTGAACTGTCCACTTTAGCATAGTTAAAAGGGTAACAGTTTTGCTATGTGCTATGTGCATCGTACTACCATTTTAAAATAAAAGTGTTTAAATCCCTGTTAGGAAAAGAGCGAGAGGAGGCGAGTGGAAGAGACAAAGTGGGAACTAGAGCAACAATAAGAAGACAGTGGCATCGCGTGGGTGTTGGTGATGCACTTGACCACAACTTTCACACAAATGGTGTCCCAAATTAAATTGGCCAGTTTTTGAATGTTCTCATCTGAAGAGAACACTGGCATGGTGAAGGGATTGTGTAATCAAGAGTAAACAGGAACCACGAACCACATCTGGTTGGAAGCAAAAGGTCCTCTGGGGTACATCAGAGGCTGGTACTGGAACTGGCTCTGTTTAACAAACTCATTAATGACCCAGATGAAGGCAGAAATAGCCACTGCTAATGAAATTTGCAAAGATATATTGGCGATGCCCTGGACTTGACCATAATGGCATAAGCACTACTGAGATGGAGAGAGATTTTCTAGTAGGCAGTTAATTAGATTAAACCAATGACTTCCTGGGATAAAAACACTTGCTCAGTCCCAACCCTTTTCTCCAGATCAGAAAGCAAATTCTGAAATGTGATGCAGTTAATAAAACCATTCTTGTAGGAGGAGAGAAGTATTTTCCCATAGTACAATTCTACTGCTGTCCTTTACCTCTAGGTAGGTAAATAAATAAATAAATCAACCAATGCATTTTAAAAGTTAAAGAAAGGGGAAGCGACAGAGGAAGAGTTGCAGTGTGGAGAAAGGTCTGAGTAAAAATGAACAAACAGAAAAAAAGCTCCCCCCAAACCTAAATGTCTAAAACCTCTAAAGAATATATATTGTCATGGCCTCCATTACTTGTCAGTGGAGCTGCTGAGAGTCTCAAACCCTTAAGGAGTCCCTGGATGAGCTGGCCCTGCCTCCCATTCCTGTCATCTCCTCCACAGACTCAACCCTCCCTCACTCAAGTCAAAGACAGAGAACTCAAAGTATAGCAAGCTGCTCTATTCCAGGATGTTTAAGCCACTATCATGCAAGCAGTTCTCCTTTTGAAGAGGTCACAGGGCTGCCTGCAGCCCACAGGATTTCTCAGAGAAAGATCCTAGCAACATATTGACCAGGACAGCCTTTTGTTCTGCAGAACCACTTCCCATGTTGCAAGCACTTAGCAGCACTGCCTCTAAACACTCCAGAAGCAATTCGGAATCATTGTGACATTAACAACAACAAAATGCCCACATTTCCCCACCTGGATACCACCCACAAGACATCATGGATAGAAGTCCGAGCAGGAGGCACATTGCCTGGCAAACCTGCCCATCATACAAGTCACTCCTCAAAGAACATTTTTCAGATTTCCCCCACCTAAATGTATCCCTGTGATGACATCCTCTGGCTGTTCCGTACAACTTGAAAACACATGTTTAGTGTGTGGCTGTTTATTTAACACCTGTTTACGCCCACTCAACTATAAGTCCTATGAAGAAAAGGGTCATCTCTTTTAGTTTCCAGTGACTAATGCTCAATGCACATTCATAGGAAACGCTGTGGTCTGAATGTTTGCGCTCCCTTCCAAATGCCGATGCCGATGCTGCAATTCTGATGGCCTCTGTGTAGTGTTAGGTGGTGGGATCTTGGAGAGGAGACTAGGTCCTTCCTTCACCTAGGGTGGCAGAGCCAGAAGTCAAAGGCTGGGAATGGCGCATGGAGGCACTTCTGCAGCCCTTTCTCCTCTACTCTTCCCCTCAGGCTCAGCAGTTGTATCAGCACCCTGAGAGACACTGGGAACTGGGGTACCTGAAAATACTCCCTTGTTGGAGACATACCTTGTTTTGTGGTCACTCCACACTGTTACCCACTCTCTGGCACACTTCTGTCCCATGAGAGAAATTAGTCTCCCCACTGTAAGTACCCTTGAGAGTATAGAAAACCCAGGTGCCTCTCCCTGCTTTGAATACAAACAGGTTAGATCTTCCCTGCTATTATTTACTCTCATTAATATTTTTATTTATTTATTCACAAGGAGAGAAAGAGAGAAGAGATATGCCAGGGCCTCTAGCCACTAACAAACTCCAGATGCATGTGCCACTTTGTGCATCTGGCTTTCTGTGGGTACTGGGGAATCCAACCCCTGGTCGTTAGGCTTTGCAGGCAATCACCCTAGCCACTGAGAAATCTCTCCAGCCCTCCTGCCGTTGTTTTCAAACAGTGGTACAATTGATGAATTCTCTCCCAATACTTTGAATCTTGAATGAGCAATGTGAAAAATAAAAACTAGATATGTTTCCAATAATATGACCCTGACCCTGACAAAAATGTTCTGTTCTGAACCAGTCCTGACTGGTTGATCTTGGCCCTTCAAGGGTGCAGATTCCTACCTTTTCCAAGCCTAGCTCCATTCTTGGGCTCTCTTCCTACCGTTCTAATAAAAGCTCATCAGCTCAATATCCAGGGTCAAAGGCTTTGTTTGCAATACAGGAGTCTGGTATGTTTCCAGTGAATTTACCAAGCCGTTCATTGCAGCTTTACACTCATTCATTCCAAATGAAGCTCCATTATGCTCCATACAGTGTGCCAGGTGCTGGGTGTGCAAAAACAAATACAAATCAAGCTCAAGTCTAAGAGGCCTCTGTTTGGGGCGACAGAGAAATATATTCAACTAAAGCACATCAAATTTAAATTGAGGTGGTATAACCCACAGCAGAAAGGCTTGCAAAGAAAGAGATATGAGGTCAGCTAACCCCCTTCAGCCATACTTTTGGTTTCGCTGCCTCTCTCAATCCCAAAGGCCTCTGTGGCCCAAGCATGGCATGCTGGGATGAAGATGGAAGCCCCACAAAAGCTGGAGTCCCTGGGGAAATTTGCCTGAGGTCCCAGTGCTGGGCAAGGAGGTTTCTTCCAGGGCCTTGACAATGCTCACTTTCTCCTAAACCACAAGGAGAAAGACAACCATTGTGGAAGCTACTGGCATATTAAGGCTCTGCAAAGCTGAAAAATCTTTCATGTGGCTACCAGAGAGAGAAATATCATCAGAAGAAACTGTATACCTGCACAGCGAGATAGGGGTGATGAAGAGAAATGATAGTATTTTGCCAGGTGTGGGATCTGAACCTGTAGTGTCAGATACTTGAGAGGCTGAGACAGGAGGATCCCTTGAGCCCATGAGTTCAATAGTAATCTGAGTAACAGAGAGAGAGAGAGAGAGAGAGAGAGAGAGAGAGAGAGAGAGAGAGGCGCCAACACTTTAAATATAAAATCATAAGATTCAATTGCAACAAACATAATGATGGCCATAACAAAATGTTTTCCAGTGTCTTTTTTTAAACATTTTTATTGGCTTAGAATTATATATATTAACACAACATTATGCTCAGTATCATAGGTTCTTAGATAAAGCCATTGAGTCCATGATGACATTCCCTCATATGCATTAGTTATTCTCGCCCCCCATGACTCTTACATTCTTTCCGCCCCCTCTTCCGCAAATTTCCTTGAGTCATAGTGGGTGAGTTTAAATTTTTCTTAGTTATTAGGTTTTTAAGAGTCTGTAAATTTGTATTTTGGACAATTTTTGGCACCCTTGGTGCCTCTCTCCATTGTCCTTCGCTAGGTTATCTGCCTTGCTGTGGGAGTAGCTCTTTTGCTCGTCATCTCACTTCCTTAGAGGTTGTGTTAGGGCTCTAAATGGTGAGTTTGAGGTGAATCGTCTCCTGCTTGACTGTCCCCCATCAAATCAGGTCCCTTTGGTGGAGTTCAGTTGTCCCTGGTTCTCGTTGCTTTCTGAAAAATACAATCAGAGTCTCCAGTGGCGAGTGAGATTATTACTGGAAAATTGAGACAAATATTGCTAGGTTGGTGAGTGTTTGGTGGGAGTAGCCTTTCTGAGGACCTATGCTTAGTGAGGACTTCCCAAAATAGATGGGGTTCTCAGTCCCCCTTCAAGGTAGCCTTGGGTCCCCGTATGAGTTAGGGGTTCCCTGCCTCTCAGCGGATCTCATAGCCAGCAATTAGCCAGCTGTTGATTACCCACCTAGGTTGGGTGCCACTATTGCACAGATGGGCACTTCTTGACTTGCTTGTCTGTGCCATATGTGTTCTGCACTCTCAGTCCATTGGTTGGTGTAACTTAAAGATGCCTCCTGCTCTCTCAGGATATTGTTGGTCTGGTTCCCCTGGCAGCTCATGCAAAACCATCCGGCATTACCCAGGCTGCCCATCTAGGAGCTAATTTCATTTCTGGATTCAGCAGGGTCTCTCAGTGCTGTGTGATATCAGTCTGTGGAATCATCAGCAATAGGGTCTTATCTTTTGCCTAAGGTGGATATTCAAGGGCTGTGACAAAAGTTGGTCTTATTTTAGGGAACCTGTAGGTCATTCTGATCAACAGCTCATTGTGGTAGGTAACTACTTACTGGGTCTGGGAGCCAAAGGTCAGTGTCCTTTGTACCATAGGTAGGCTTCCACCCCCACCTTTGGGGCCCTATCTACCTCCAGAACTTGTTGTACAAAAGATAGGATTCTATGGAGTCAGATTATTATTAGTTTAGGTTTGTGTACATCTCCCCCCTCTGTTGCTTCCACACCTGCCCCCATTTCCTTCTGTCCCCTTTGCCTTTCACCTGAGTCACTAGTCATATTTACTTACAGTTTGGTTTAACCTGATTAGGGGCCACAGACAAGAGAGAATATGCGGTGCTTGTCTCTCTGTTCTTGTGTGAGTTTACTGAGTATGATCTGTTCCAAATCCATCATTTTTCTTTGAATTTCGTTATGTCATTTTCCCTAATTGCTGAATAGAATTCCATGGTGTATACCACATTTTTGATATCCAATCATCTAGTGATTGGCATTTTGGTTGGTTCCAATGCCTAGCTATTATGAATTAAGCTGCTAAAAACATGGTTGTGCAAATGTCTCTGTGCTGAAATGAGGAGTCTTGAGGTATTTTTTGTCTTCTTTTAGTGTCTTAAAGCAAGAAAACAAAAAATACTTCTACCGGGGAGGTAGCTCAGTGGTAGAGCAAGTGCTTTGCATATATGAAGCTCCAGGTCTTATTTTCAACACAGGAAGGGGAGAAAAGTAGAGGGAGGGAGGGGAAAGAAGGAGAAGAGAAAGATGGGAAGGAAGGAAGAGGAAAAGGAAAGAAAAACTAACAGAAGAGAAATCAAAGGGTAGGTATTACTCAAATTCAAATTAGAGCATGGATGGTGACAAAAATTAAGTTTTAAAAACAAAAATAAAAATAAATCCTGAAGTAAAATATAAGAGATGTAGAGTGTATATATATATAAAATATGTCAATGCAATTTTTAGCATTCTTGATGAAAAGGTATAGTACATTCAGTATTGTTTTCTTATGTTCCAGCCTTGGGGCCTCAGGCTAATTTCCCCAGGGACTCCAGCTTTCTTTGTGTTCTGGCAAGACTCAAGAGAAAAGGGCCATACTGAGGGCCATGCTAGGAGCAGTCCAAACTGGATCAATCTTGGCAAGCATCCAACTAAAAAGAGCATAATCTCTGTGAAAAACAATCAAGCTAACTTCAGAGTTCTTCACTGCAAGCCTTAGAAGATGATGAATAGTAAATTACATGCGCTGATACTGAGACCCTAGCTGAGATCTTACTCTCAAAGTTATACATCTCTAGGAATGAAAGGAAAATGCACAGAAACATGCCAGAAATCCTGCCTATAGCCCATTGTAGGAAAAGAAGTCCATTCTCATGCAAAATAACAAATTTGGGTCAACATGTAATGCCATAGAAAAAATTAAATTCAAACCTAATGGTAAAACTTCTGGAAGAAAGCATAAGAGTGATTATTTATGATCTTGAGTGAAGCAATGGTTTCTTAAACATGGCACCAAAATCCCAAGCAACAAATAAAAAAACTATACTGAACTTCATTAAAATTAAACCCTTCATGCTTCAAAGAACACCACCAAGAAAATAAAAAGACAACACAGAGAATGAAACTACTTACAAATGTATTTGATAAGAGATTTGGAGTCAAAATATTTTTTAAAAAACCTCTTCAATTCAATATTTCCATGATGGCCCAATTTAAAAATGTGCAAAGAGTTTAAATAGACATTTCTCCAAAATAGACATTAAAGTGGCCAGTAAATACATGGATACAACTTCAACAGTATTAATCGACTGTAAATTATTAAAGAAATGCAACTCAACACCATGATGGAATTGTACTTCACACTCTCTAGAATGACTACAATCAAAATGATATTCTGTAACAATTCAAGAGTTGGGAAGAAGTTGGAGCCCTCACATGTCACTGCAGGAGTTATGAAATGCTGTGTCTACTTGGAAATAAGTTGGCAGCTTCTCAAAATGTTAAACAGGAATTCCATGTCTAGGTATATTCTAAAGTAAATTTAAAATGTTTATGCATACAAAATCCTTCACATGAATATTCATTGTAGCCTCATCCATAGTAGTCCAAAACAGTACCAGTTCAAATATCTATCAACCAATAGATGGGTCAAGAAATGTTCATCTGTGCAGTAGTGGCACTAAACCGGAGAGGGTAATCAATGGCTTAATGATTGGTTAAGAGATCCGCTTAGTGACAAAGAACCCTTAACTGGAACTGGGATCCACAGCAAAATCCTATGGGGACCAAGATCTCCAGCTCCTAGGGGAAATTCCCACTACCAGAGAGCTACAGAGAGGCTACATTCATTAGAATCTAGCCAAAATAGCAATGTTGTCTCATTTAACCTATATTGATCTCACTCTCTGGTGGAGATTCTGTTTGTGTTTTTCAGAAGGCAGTGAGAGAGCCGGGGACAACTCAATTCCACCAACAAGATATTGAATGATGGCTAATATCCTGGCAGGAGACAAACCACACCTAGCCTTCATATAGGGCTCAAATGAAACCTACCAGAAAGAGACTTGACAAATAGGAGACCGATCATCACAGCAAGTCTGATAACCCCTGGAAGGTTAATGGAGACAGACTCTAATGATACCCAACACAACCCAGGGCAAAGATCCAGAGATACTTAAAATCTCAACAACAAAACAGACTCAAAACTCACCCATCATGACTCAGGGAACTGAGCGGAAGAGGGGGTGGAAAAACTGTAAGAGCCATGGTGAGGGAGAATATCCAGAGACATCGCCCCCACACACCGCAACAGTACACAAAGGGGGAAGAAGAAAAAAGAAAAACTAGCTACCTCTGGTGCAATTTATAACCCCTAACCTATGGACAGATTCAGTATGCACATTGAGGAAGGACCCCAGTGGGTAGGGGACAGAGAGGAGGGAAATGGGGACACCTTCACAAGATTTGCTCTTATAATGTATATACTTATTCACAATAAAGAAGAAAGAAAGAAGGAAGGAAGGAAGGAAGGAAGGAAGGAAGGAAGGAAGGAAGGAAGGAAGGAAAGAAGGAAGGAAGGAAGGAAGGGAAGAAAGAAATCATACCCATACAATGCCATTGTTATTTGATAATTTAAAAAGACTGGAGTATTACTGATGCATTCCACAACATGGACTTACCTTGAAAGTATTATGCTAAGGGCAAGAAACTTTCACTATATCATATGCAATGTCCAGAATAGGCAACTCTATTAAGACTGAGAATATGTGACCAGGGACTGGTGAGGATAGAAGGGGTGAAAAGGGGAGTGACTGCTAATGAGCAGGATGTTTCAGGGGTAGAGTGGAAATCTTCTAATGTTATTATTTTGTAGTGATCAGTTTATGGCTCAATATACTAAAACACATAGATCAATGCTTTGTGTAAATTATATTTTAACATATATGATTTATAAATTAAATCCAAGTCAGATGTGGTAGTACATGCCTGTAATCCCATCACTAGGAAGGCTAAGGCAAAAGTATTGCAAACTTAAGGCCAGCCTAGGCTACACATGGAGACACTATCTCAAAACAAACAAAACCAAGCTAAATTAAATTCAAAATAATACTACAGGACTAGATATAGGGCTTAGAGTTTTCTTGGCATGAACAAGGCCCAAAATTCAATCCCCAGTGAAAGAAGAAAGAAAGAAAGAAAGAAAGAAAGAAAGAAAGAAAGAAAGAAAGAAAGAAAGAAAGAAAGAAAGAAAGAAAGAAAGAAAGAAAGAAAGGAAGGAAGGAAGGAAGGAAGGAAGGAAGGAAGGAAGGAAGGAAGGAAGGAAGGAAGAAAGAAAGAAAGAAAAAGAGAAAGAAGGAAGGAAGGAGGGAGAGAGAGAAAGAGAGAGACGAAAGAAGAAAAAAGAAAGACAAAAGAAAGAAAAAGAAAGAAAGAAAAAGAGGAAGGAGAGAGGGACAGAGGGAGAGAGGGGAGGAGGAAAGGAAGGAAACTTGAATTACTCTGTCTTTTTGTATTCATGTGTTCTACTGTGGATCAAACCCAGAGCCCTGCGCATGCTGGTCTAGAGCTCTACCCCTGATCTACATCCTTGGTATAATCATATTTAAAGAAAAATCTAAGAGGATCTAAGCAAACAAGTAATTTGAAGAGATTCTTTGAAATGTAAGAAAAGACGGGACCAGTAACTAAGCAATGAGCTGTGCAGTAATATGTGAGTAATTGAATGTAAGTAGATAATAATGAACTGTCTAAGAATATGAAATACATTATTGAGAAAGTCTTAAAATAGAAGGGGAGCACTGGGAGGAGATAATTGTCTGGACTAGAAGTACTTTAAAACCTACAAGTAGCAAAACAACAGTTGAGGTAGAAGAAGAAAAAGTAAAACATTTCTAGGGTTCTCATTATATCATAGAAAACAGGAAATACAATGTCTTGAAAGGGCAAATGTGCATCTTGGGGGAGGACATGATTGACATATTGTTTCCAAGTCTACAAAAGCCATTCATGAAGAGAAAGTAAGTGAAGTATTAATAGAAAACAAAGTACAACTTTTAAAGAAATTCAGAGAGTGTGAGGAGGGGAATGAAGAGCAACGGGACCAAACCCACAAATAAAATGACAACACAGACTGAGTATTCATACCCCTGGGACTGTCTTTTTTAACCTGTTATGTTAGTGTACTTAGATCTTTGTCAGTGTCTGTACAATGTAATGAATCATTATGACATTTTCATATAGGTATAGAACTTGTTTACAGTTTCAAAGCTCTTTGGGGTGGATTGTTTTACAATCACTTTGATGATTGCTTACATAATTATAGACAATAAACCATTATAATCCCCTCCCCACCCTGTCTTATATCTCCCCTCCCCCATTAGTCTCTATTTTGTTTAGGTGTCATCATCTTGTCCTCCTATTATGAAGGTCTTGTGTAGGCATTATCAGGCACTGAGAAGTCATGAATATCAAGGCCATTTTGTGTCTGGAAGCTGGCATTGTAAGCAGACCTCAAGAAGTGTGAAAAAGATGTCCCAGTGCTAAACACACCACTGTCATTTCTTCTCAGCACTATGGTGTCTTTTGAGTTATCCAAATGATGGGCTTTGCGATGACATTTTCATGCACATATGTCATTGTAGTTTGTTCTTATTCAACACCTCCTCATCGTCTTCCCCCAGCCCCTTCCTCCTCTTGCTGGTCCCCTTCTTTCCCTAAATCACATGCATTCTATTACTCTCTCTTCCCCTCCTCTTAAGATCTCTTCCTACACAACTTGAGTTTTCCTCATACTTTATGAAAATATCAAATGGAATTATGAGATTTTGGACATCATGATAGCCACAGGGCATCTCTGGTGATGTTAACCTTCACCACTTGGTGTTTGCCAGGCTGTTCCACTAGGAACTGACCTTAGTCTAGGTCCTCTCTAACCTTAAAGCCACCGGCTAAGTCTGGCCAACTCTGAAGTAGGCATGAGGTAGCATTTAAACTCCCCCTACTAGAGGAAGGGGCAGTATCTACCTATTACATTTGAAATTATTAAATTTGGTGATTTCTCTTCCACCTCATGTAAATTTTTGAAAAGCACAGATATAAAAAATGAAATATTGTGTATTAGTTACTCTGACAAATGTGATTGAATTGCCATTGAAAACCAGAGGTCATCTATGGGGGACCATCAAGTAGCCATATATTGCTTATATATTTAGGTTCAAAACAAAAAGAAGATATTAATCATTAATTAATTAATCAGTGGAATAAACATCAAAGATCTCTCTGTTAAAAGGTAATTTTTTATTTAAAAGAATTAAACATGGGACTGGAGATATGGCTCAGTAGTTAAAGGCACTTACTTGCAAAGCCTGACAGCCTGAGTTTGATTCCCCAGTACCCGTCTAAAGCCATATGCACAAAGTGGCACATGCATCTGGAGTTTGTTTGCAGTGGTAGAAGACCTGGTATGTTCCCTCCCTCTCTCTCTCTTTTTCTCTCTCTCTCCTCTCTCTAAATCTCAATCTCTCTCTCCTTGCAAATAAATAATAAAAATACAAAAAATAATTAAACAGAAAAAGATATTGTCTTAAAGCATTAAACAGGAAGATCACTCCTGAGAAAAAGGCTTAAGGTATAAATTAGGAAAACAATATAAGTCATAACTTTGTGTGTTTAAAGTAATAATATCAGCTACATATTAAAGGGAAAGGTATTAAAATTTTAAGAAAACCTTAATAAAAATTTAAATCTGGTGATATTCTTTTTTAAATATATATTTATGGCCCATAATGAGTTACATTATTTAGTGGGCAACCAATGAGTTGTTATCCCCAATTCCCCAATGCCCCCCTCCCCATCCCCAATCAGCTGGATATCCTCCTCCATGGGTCCTCTGGATATCATAGGTTCTTCAAACATTTAGTAGACAAAAACAATGGCATCAATAAAATAATTAATAAAATCCAGGTGTGGTGGTGCATGCCTTTAATCACAGCACTTGGGAGGCAGAGGTAGGAGGATTGCCGTGAGTTCAAGGCCACCCTAAGACTACATAGTGAATTCCAGGTCAGCCTGGACTAGAGCGAAACCCTACCTTGAAAAACCAAAAAAAAATTTAATAAAATCTATAAGATGATATTTTAGATATATTTAGAACTAAAACTCACCAAATAGAGGCTACTAATATTTCCTTTCTCTCTCTGGAATATGTTGTTACAAATTAATCAGATACTTGGTTATTAAGATTATCTTATTTTCAAAATTTTAACATAGATTTAACAAAAATTTTAAGTTTATATTTTCAGTCTGATACAACAAAAGAAAAATAACTAATAAAAAGTAATCAAGAGAAAATATCAAAATTGGTGAATAAAAACTTTCATGGTTTGTTATTAAGTATAATAGAAATTTTAAAATATTTTATTTATTCATTTTTAAGCACACAGAGAGAGAGAGAGAGAGAGAGAGAGAGAGAGAGAGAGAGAGAGCACCAGGGCCACCATCTTGTGGGTCTGGCTTATGTGGGACCTGGGGAATTGAACCCGGGGCTTTAGGCACTGGAGGCAAGTGCCTTAACCGCTGAGCCATCTCTCCAGCCCTAGAAATTTTATAAGGAAACTGAAAAAAGAATTTAACGCTATAAC
This sequence comes from Zapus hudsonius, assembly GCA_004024765.1. Classification (NCBI taxonomy): domain Eukaryota; kingdom Metazoa; phylum Chordata; class Mammalia; order Rodentia; family Dipodidae; genus Zapus; species Zapus hudsonius. The sequence goes on along the minus strand of PVHP010023741.1, from coordinate 332 downwards.
ACTTCATGTCTTTTACATGAAAATATACAGGCATAGAAAAGTCTGTGTTCATACGAAGTATAAATCCAATTTTACAAAAAAAAATTTTAAAGATTAGCCAGTTGCTGAAGAGGTGGAGGCAGGAGGATCAGAAGTTCTAAGCCAACCTGGGCTAAAAATAAAAAAAAATATTAAAGATGAAAATAAATAGCAATTAGCACTTACTTTAAGATATTTTACAAAGAATAGCAACCTATATCAGAGCAGTGGAACAAAAAATAAAAGCTGAAATCAATAAGGTAAGTAGAAAGCAAAAAATTAGAAAATTAGAATAATGTACAAGTAGATCTAAA
>PVHP010023740.1:8365-18656 GCA_004024765.1 Zapus hudsonius | reverse complement strand
CATACTAATACAACTCATCCAAGAAAAGGTGGGTAAGAGAAGCGTTTTTAAAAGGAAAAGAAAGGGCTGGAGAGATGGCTCAGCAATGGTTAAGGCGTTTTCCTGGAAAGCAGAGGACCCGAGTTGGATTCCTAGTACCTACATAAAGCCAGATGCACAAGGTGGCCCATGCAAGTGTCTGGAGTTTGTTTGCAGTGGCTGGAAGCTCTGGTGTGCCCATTCTCTCTCTCTCTCTCTTTCTTTCTCTCTCTCATAAATAAACAAAAATAAAATTTTTAAAAAGAAAAAGAAAAATCAACTTAAATAGAGGTTCTTACCCCTTACCCCAAAACCCCCCATTTAATTTAATTAAAAACTCCATGATGGAAAACCACTGATCCAGTGAAAAGGAAAAAAAAATAATAACTTAATGAAAACACTGTGTTTTGTACCTCATATTGGTTGTCAAGCACAGACCCAAGGCAGGAAAACAAAACCAGACCTGCTGGGGGAGCAGTCAGCCAACCTGGGCATTTACCATCCCAGGTGAATTTCGGCTCATTTTCCAGGGCCTGCAGGTGACATCCCTGGAGCTCTCTTGTCTGCAGGACAGGGCTGGGGACCCCAGCGGAGGGCCAGGGCGCACCTGCCCGTCTCTCCCCCCTTGTCTGCCCCACTCAGCTCTGCTGTTGTAATACTGATGAATAGGCTCTCACTCTCTGAGCTAAATGGACCCTCGGAATGAGCCACTTCGTCTTCGTCACAGTTCCCCCCCCCTCAGAGCCCTGTGCCTTGAGCAAATGTCCATGTGTGTCGCTGCAAATGAGCCAGTTCTACAGCTATGGGGGAGCCTCAGGTTTCTGACCATGGACTGCTTCCCGAGACTCTCTGGGGAACCTTGATGGAGCTAATAATACTAATACTACTACTACTCCTACTACTAATAATAATAAATAACAATAATAATAAATCAATTGTAGCTTCTTGCTAAATTTGTTTAAATGAGAACTTTGTTGACCTCCTAGGCTAGCCATTATCTTGCTCTACTCTCTCTCTCTCTCTCTCTCTCTCTCTCTCTCTCTCTCTGTGCCTAAATAAATAAATTTGGCACAAAATGGGTCCATCCACCTGTCATCTCCATAGATAATATGAGAAAACAGATACATGTATGTAATAAATACTTTTGAGCATGCATTCCACCAATTATTTTTAAAAAAAAGCTGAAGTTTAGAGAGCGAAGAATTCTCCAGATGCTCAAAAACCAGTGCCAACTGGGCAGCGTCTCTCACAGCAACTCAGCACTAGGATTGGTATTTATTCAGAAACAGAAATGTTGATAAGAAAAAACAATTTTTTAAGTGGAATGTTGATCTTATTCCGTTTTGCTTTTCACTTTCCCTTTTCTTTCTAATTATATAATTTTTGGAAGGATAAATAAGCTGAGGCTTTAGCTAACATTACATAAGGAACCCTGAGAGAAGGAAGCTTCCCGAGGCTTCATGCAAAGTAGACACAACCCAAATCCCTGCTTTCCAAGCCATCACAATTGTTTTTTGTTTGTTTGTTTGTTTGTTTCTGGTTTTTCGAGGCAGGGTCTCACTCGAGTCCAGGCTGACCTGGAATTCACTATGTAGTCTCAGGTTGGCCTCAAACTCATGGTGATCCTCCTACCTCTTCCTCCTGAGGGCTGAGATTAAAGACCGTGCCAGGCTGTCACAGTTCTCTAGAGTAACTGCCCAGCCTCACCCAAAAGAAGTCCACTCATGCTTATCGAAAGCTTTTATGATGACTAGCTTTGTAATTTTTAATTTTCTTGTGGAAATCAGCAAAAATAAGTTCATATCTGTCCTGCTTTAAGAATGAGACTTGCAGGTTGGGCTTGGTGGTGCACGCCTTTAATCCCAGCACTGGGGATGCCAAAGTAAGAGGATCACCGTGAGTTAGAGACCAGCCTGGGACTCCACTGTGACTTCTAGGTCAGCCTGGAAGCAAGCAAGCAAACAAACAAACAAACACACAAATGAACAAACACACAAATGAACAAACACACAAACGAACAAGAGAGAGAGAGAGGCGGAGACATGCTAAATGTACCAGCATTTGGATGGCTCTACTAATTTTCATATCTCACAGGCTGCCAATGAATTCATGGTTTCATCTGCTCCCTGAGTCGTACATTACTGTTCCAATGTGAGATGTTCTGTTAATAGGCTCAAAAAGAATATTCAGGCCGGGCGTGGTGGCGCACGCCTTTAATCCCAGCACTCAGGAGGCAGAGATAGGAGGATCGCCATGAGTTTGAGGCCACCCTGAGACTACAGAGTGAATTCCAGGTCAGCCTGGACTAGAGCGAGACCCTACCTCAAAAAACCAAAAAAAAAAAAAAAGAATATTCAATAGGAAATAAGACATGCATATGGTATAACACAATGTAAGTCAGTTAGTAGTAAATATCACCCAATATCGTTTCCATAACAGCAATAACTTACTTCTTTTGTTTATGAAACTAACAAGCTGGGGTTGGGGTGAAGGGTCAGTGGGTAAAGGATTTGCAAGCATGAGATGCTGAGTTCAGAAGTCTGTGACAGCTGTGTATAGAGGCACGTGAGCCTGTGGTCCCAGCACAGGGGGATGGAGAGAGAAGGCTCCCATGGCTCACTGGCCAGCTAGTCTAGCATAGTCACTGAGCTCTATGATAAGCAAGACCCTGTCTCCAAAAAGTAAGGTGGAAATGATCCATCTCTGGCCATCACAAGCGTGCACACACACACACACACATACACACACACACACACACACGTGCCTATGCTCACACACCTGTACACATGTGTGTCCACATGTACAGGAATACATACACATATGCATACAGATCACATAGATACATGCAAAAAATTCAAATAATGATGTAACTATGGAGATGAAAAACCAAATAATGACCCTCCCATCTCAGGCTCGAACCCCTTCCCATCAGCAGCAGCTTCCTGCAGGCAGATATCATCTCTACACACACTTATCTTTCTACACAAACGCTGCTATTCTATATCCTAACTTTGCCTGCTGGCAGCATGCCTTGGGACTCCGTCGACATCCGTGCCTTTCTTTCCCTCTATGAAGTACTCCATAGAGTTGACGCATTATAAAAGTTTGAACCAGCCTGTATTATAGCTTTTAAAAGCATTGTCAGTTTTTGTTTTGGCAAACAATGCCACAGGGATGGAGCTTTTATATACATATTTATGTGGATGTTTACCTTACTCAGGGCATACATTCGTAGAATTGAGATTGTTGGGGCAGAGCGTGTGATCTCTATGTATCTTTGTTAGATACACCAAATATCACTCTACGGCAACACTTGACAAGCACATCCAAGGACACTGTGCTAATTGACACGATCTCTGGACGTGGGAGGGGTGGTTTCGAATAGCCTAGTTAGCGCTCAGCATCGTCAAATGACAGGTAAAAACAGTGCCTCTGTTTCAATTAGTGCGGTTAGTATCTTCTAATGTGTGAACTCCTTTTATAACTATTTCCATGCTAGCCACCCACCTCTCATTTCCTTTCTCTATTACACATAAACAGCTGTCAGTGTTTTGAAAATAATCATCTATATGTTGCTCGTATTTTTCCCATTGTGTACTTTTAATATGTTTCATTGTATTGAAGTTAAACATATATGTTTATATATATAATATAATAATAACATATATTTATATATAATATATAATATATGTTTATATATATCTTTCTGTCTTTTGTCTATCTCTTTATATTCTATGTCTATATATGTATACACACAAACACATTTATGCATAGAGAGAGTGAACAGGGAGATTGATTAAATCATTTTCCTCTGGCTTCTCAGGTTCGGAGAAGTCTTGCTTTGAAAGGAATTTCTCTACTCTCACATTATAAAACAGATTCCCCTATATTTTCTTCTGGTGATTTTGTAAAATTCAAATATTTGTTTCAAACCTCTACATCCAGAATATGAAAGTCCTTTGTCTCCCTGAGACCACCAAGACAACATAAAAACATAGTAATAATACTGTATTACAGCTATTAAAAGTAATACTGTATTCTAGCTATTAAAATAGTAAAAATAGAAATCATACTTTCCCAAGAGGCAAACAAGGATTAAGGGGCAAATGGAGATTGAGGAACCAAGTTTCAGAGAAATGAGCCCTTTGTTGGCGAAGAGATGCTTTCCATCCCTGATAAGGGTTCTGGATCTAAATAATATCAGTGGAAAGACTTTGATGGGAAGAGAAGTCACCTTGTTGGGGATGATAGTGAAGACTCTCAAGGTTGATTAGATCTAGAGGTGCCCTGAGTGTGCAAATAAATGGAGCCATTAACTCTCACGTCCCCACCTTAGTGTTACATTCTAACAAATACATATAAATGAAGAAAGAGCTACAAGGCAAAGCAGGGTCCCAGGGGTTCCCACGGTACTTAGATTATACAACCCTACTTAGTTACAGCCAAAAATATAAGAAAGTCCATAAACTCAAATACAAAGAATGATCAAAAGATACAGTACTGAGGAGAAAGGGTTGGTTTAAATCTAGATGATGCCCAGCAAGTTAAAGCTTCAGCTCAGATTTTGACTTTAGAAGGAATCTGAATGCATGTACATTCTTAGATATAATAAAAATTCAAGAAAATGCAAAGAAACAGGAGGCACCGAGCAAGAATAAAAAATTAAAATTAAAAAATAAAAAAAAGCAGAGCTGGTAGAAGCAGACCCAGACTCACAATGAAACCCAGTCATTAGAGTCAGCAGCAAGACAAATGTTTTCAAGAATTTACAGGAGACATTGGATCTCATGGACAAAGTTATTTTGCATGTCATGAAAGTCACTTTAAAAGAGGATGTTGTGGAAATTCTAGGACTGTGTAGTGTTTGAAATAAAAGACTTTGATACCATTAACGGGAGGAAGAATCAATAATCTTGAGACCAAATTGATCAAAACCATAAAACTGAGTCAGAGTTTTAAAAAAATGATTAAAAGTGGAAAGAGTAATAGAGTGTCGACCATAAGACTCCCCAGTAGAAATGACGCAGGCCAGAAGTCAATGAAGTGAATCGTAACTTTCAAGTCCTGAAAGAAAAAACAAAAGCCACTATCAACCTAGAATTCTAAAAACCATCTTTGAGAAGCACAGATGGGCAAGCCGGATAGAAAAGAGACAATCACAGGGTGACAGTCATAAGTGAGGAATGGCAGATGTCCAATTCCGAGGCCACAAAGAGATCCCTGGTCCCTAGAGTTTCTGTTGGTCATTAATGCTAGCACTGTGTCCCCACTGATAAGAAACCATTGTTCTTTTTCCTGAAGTCGGGGCTGTTCAGTCACTGATATATTTTCCTGATCTCTCTACTTTCTGTTCTTTTTTTTCTTTTTCCCTTTTTTTTTTTTTTTACTTTATAACAACAAATTATCACCTGAAATAAGGGAAAGTCCTAAAGCCATGCAACTACAGTGTAATGAATCCAACTCCTTCAAGTTTCTCACTTAAGATTTTTTGACACATTTACTATTTATGAACATCAAATATTCCAGTCATTTAATGAATGTTAATCTAAATTTAACAGTTTGCAAACATTTAACTTTGAAGCACAGAGAAAATACAAGTACACGGCAAAGAAAAAAAAACACACATTTTCACAGGGTCATGGAATTTGAGGTAAACAGGTTTCACATTGCCCATACGACAAATTACCTTTTAATTAAAATGAACAAGTTCTCACAGAGACAAGAGAAGAAAGAAAGAAGTCCTACCCACTGCTTTGCAAAGAATCAAAGAGAACAGATTGTTGCCTTTGGTGAAATAGCCCAGATTTGTAATGTAAACAGATATAAAATAAACAGATTTGTAATGTAAACAGAGAAGTCAACATAGACCAAGAAAAGGACAATCAAGGATCCTTCACAAGTCATTCTAAGCCCAAAGAAGTTGATGAGACTCCTTCCTAATGACAATAATTATAATGAGCTGTTCCTTGGGCAGTTGTGATTTAGCAGTGTGTTTATCCAAAATATCTTTCAACAAATAGCAGTGTAACAAATTGTGTGAACTCTTATTATAATATTATCTGCAGCCACTTTAGAGTGGTGGGTGGATGGCCTCAGCTTTTATTTATTTATTTTTTTTGGATCAATGTTTTTAAACATTAAGACTCTGATGCAAAAAAAAAAATGTCCTTTTTTTCACATCCACATAAGCTTACTCCTAAATGATGGTAGCTCTGTGTCTCTGCTTTTGTCTTTTGATTCCTCCTCTCCGTGTCAGTTTTGTCCTCAGGCTGCCAGCTCTCAAGGTCATTAGTAGATAAAGCATTGCCAGCCATTACATACAAACACATAAAAAAATAAAGAAGAAACTCCTAGAATTCACACAAACACAAAAGACCTCAGATAGCCAAAGCGATTTTAAGCAGAAATGGGAAGGCTGGATGTGTCACAATACCTGATCTGAAATCTTCAGAGTATTGACACTGTGCCTGCTTCAGGTCCTCATCCTGATTTACGCAGATTACTCCAGTGGCTCCTTACTTCATCTCCTGACTCTTTCAATCCATCTTCTATTCCAGAAGAAAACTCTTCCTCAACAGCACACTATTCACAGGGATCTTCCAGAAACACAAACCTGATTATGCCACTTCCCCATACGAGATCCTTAAAATGATTTCTAAAAGGCAGATGGGGCTGGAGAGATGGCTCAGCGGTTAAGGCATTTGCCTGAAAAACCCAAGGACCCAGGTTCCACAAAAAGCCAGATGCACAAGGTGGTGCATGTGTCTGGAGCTCATTTGCAGAGGCTGGAGACCCCAGAGCTTCCATTCTCTTTTCCCCTCTCTTTCAATAAAAACAATTTTTTAAAAGACAAATGAGCACCTATGCTATCTGTGCTGAGGCCTCAGCCTAGCTTTTCCTCCTCATCTCTTATTCCAGTTCCCCCAAATTCTACTGGACCGTTCATTTGTTGTTGTTGTTGTTGTTGTTGTTGTTGTTGTTGTTGTTGTCTAAAAATGTTTTTAATGCAAGAGTGTGTGTATGTACGGATGGGTCAGAAGACAGGCTTGGGTGTTGTCCCTCAGGTATGTCATCACCTCTTTTGAGACAGGGTTTCTCATTGGCCTGGAGCTTACTAAGGAGTCTAGACTGGCTGGCCCATAAGCCCAGGAATCTGCCTGTCGACACCTCCCCAATGCTGGGATTAAAAGTACATGCCTCACACCTGACATTTTCATATGTGTTTACTCTGCATGCAATGTGATCAGCCACCCCACAATCCTGCCACTAAGCCTTGCCCCCCATGATGGACTGTATCCCTTCAAACTGTAAGTCAAAGTAAACCCTTCCTCCTTAAAATGTTTCTTGCCAGGTATTTGATAACGGCAATAAGAAAAGTAGTAATCCACCCTTCTTGTGGCATGGCCACACTAATGAGCTTCCTCCCTCCAGAGAACAGCATCCAAAAGAGGAGACCCAGCACCTCACACAGACTGAGGTCTATGGTGAACTCCATATAAACCTCTGAAGAAAGAGAAAATAATGAAAGAGAACGTCACTGAAACCGTTTAATGTGGTTATTGGTTCATATAACTGATAGGAAATCATCCTCTGGCAACTTTTTTAATTAAAAGTGGGCTCTGGGTGGATAATTATCAGTATTATGATGTATAATTTTTTGAGCTGATTCTTCTGAAATTATGGTCCTTCAGTCAACGTCTTTGATTATATAAGCCTTGATGAGGAAAAAAAAAAGATTTCCCTGTCTTTTGGTACCACACACCATTTTGTTAGCTAGAGAATGGAGCCTTTAAAAAAGTCTATTTATTTATTTGTAAGCAGCAAGAAAAAGAAGAGAGACAGACAGAGAGAATGGGCACACCAAGACCTCCAGCTGCTGCAAATGAACTCCAGATACATGTGCCACTTTGTGCATCTGGCTTTAAGTGGGTACTGGGGAATCAAACCTGGGTCACTGGGCTTTGCAAGGCAAGTGCCCCAACTGCTGAGCCATCTCTCCAGTCTGGAAAATGTAGCCATTTCATCAATATGTGTTTTGCTGGTAGCTGGTGTATAATAAATACCCAGGGTTCCTCTCACTCTAGAAACCCAGGAACTGAGAAGTGCTCATGGCTCTGCCAGTGAGATGAGATTAACTACAGGTCTGTGCTTTCTGTGGAGATCACAGACCTGGGTTGCTTCTTCTATGTCAGTTTACTTAGAACAGGAATTGAACTCATGCCTGCTGCTGGCATTAACTCAACTCTGCCTGGCCAGACAGCCAGAGTGTAGATGTACTTCCTTGAGGGGAGATGAGATAGGAAGATTGATTGTCAGACAGACGTCCAAGACTGGGAATGACAGTCCATGTTCCACCCAAACTGACTTGCTTCCATGTGCAGAGCACCTTACACATGTGGGGATGTGTATATCATATATGCAAATCATGCAGTCATCCTATGCCTGTGGGTTCCTCTATGGATTCAGCCAATCAAGGAACAAAAAAAAGTTGGGGAAAATGTTCTAGAAAGGTTCATAAAAAAAAAACCTTAAATTTGCCATGTGCTGAGTACTACACGGAATCCATTTGGGTGAATATAATGGCATTGTATTCAGTGTTATAAATAATCTGAAGATGATTTGAAGTACATAAAAGGTGTGTGAGGATGTGTAGGTTATATCTGGATCCATCTGTGGAATTTAAGCATCTCTGGGTTGTGGTCCAAGCCTTGGGGATGGGTAAGGGGTGCAAATCCTTTAACCAACTCCACATGGATACTGAGGAAGAAGTGTCTATTTTTTTAGAAAACACATAGCCAACTACCAAGTTTTAAAAGTTCGTAGAATAGTATAACTCAAAAGGAATAATTTAGTACTGTCAAGTCAAGAGGTTAGTTGTGTCCAAAATCACACGTCTGGTTCAGCACTGCTTCAGAATTGTCTCCTGGCTGGATTCCCCCTGAAGCTCTTGCCACACTAGAGCATGAAGAGTAGATAAATAGTTTCTCTTCCAAGCCCTTGAATAGTAATAATGACATCGACTCTATTGTGTCTGAAATAGTCTGCATAAATGACTTCAGATCATTTTATGAAAACTGTAGTATACACTAAGAACTAAAAATTACGATACCAGCCATGGCTTCAGATAAGGAAGCGAGAAGTTCAACAAAGCATCCTTAGAGATCCCAACTTCCTGAAGCTCTTCTTGAATATATGAGAGTGTATTTCACACGTTCTGTGCAGGTAGTTAGGGACTCATGAATGAGATTTGGGAAGCAGAATGTGTATCTAAGTTCTATCCTTTGCTACCAGACTGGCCTACACAACACCTCATGCTACATCTTTCTCCTACAACCTCTGTCCCCAGGTATGTAGCTAGAAGCCAAGGGAAAGAGTTGGGAGAACTATGCCAGAGACATAGACGAGATACGAAGAGGAGACGCTTGACGAATTTGCATGGTCTGCAAAGGAACTTATATGAGTAAAAATTTTAAAAAAAGAAAGAAAGAAAAGAAAGGAAGGAAGGAAGAGAGAGAAAGAAAGAAAAGAAAAGAAGAAAGGAAGGAAGAAAGAGAAAGAAAGGAAGGAAGGAAAGAAGGAAATGTGTGAAGATCCTGGGATTTCTGGCTCTGTCATTGTTCCTTTCAGTCTACCTTAGAGGTTTCCAATGGCTACGTATGTTGTTTACCAAGGATCCCAAGGATCGGCTCTGTCTCCTTTAGCACTTCCTCTAGCCATGAAAGACTGTTTATTCCCCACATGCGAACAGTATTGATGTCTTTATGAGAGATTTTAACAACCATGTATGTACGTGTGTATGGATGCCAGAAGTCGATGTTGGGTGTCTTCCTCAATTAGTCTCACCTTGATTTTTGCATTAGGTTTTCTCACTGAACCTAGAACTCAATGATTTGGCCAGACTGTCTGGCCACCAAGTCCAATGGAGCTTCTGTTTCCATCTCCCCCGTGCTGGAGTTACAGACACATACTGCTAGAGTTCTGGGGATCCACCCTCAGGTCCTACGCTTTTATAGCAGGCACTTTACCCTGTGAGCCATCTCTGCAGCTGTTGCAGTCAGCTTTCTTGTTGCTGCGCAAAAAGAACCCAAACAAAAGCGGCTTGTAGAGGAATGGGTTTATTTGGCTTACGGACTCGAGGGGAGACTCCATTCTGGCAGGGAAAACGATGGCATGAGCAGAGGGCTGGACATCACCTCTGCCACAGCACTGCAAACAGCGGCAGGAAGGTGTGCCAAATACTAGCAAGGGGAAGCTGGCTTATAACCCCCATAAG
>PVHP010023739.1:0-27107 GCA_004024765.1 Zapus hudsonius | reverse complement strand
TTTTGTGAATCAGTGTGTTACAGTGTGCTTGCTTGTGGTGCTGGTGCTGGGCTTCTGTCTGTCTCTGCTTGGATCTGTGAAAGGGGCCAGCCTTTTTTCCCTTAACTTCTTCCCCTGGATCTGCTCAATAAATATTTTCCTCCCATAATCGTGCGTGGTTTGGAGATTCATCCCAGCGGCGTGTGGCTGACTACGGCACAGCTTATGGAAGGGGAGGGTCTCTTTCAGGCTTACAAATTCCAGGAGAACAACATCAATGGCAGAAGAAGCTGGCTCATGTCCACAGATCCAAGCAGACAGACATCACCAAACAGTCAGCAAACACCAACATCAGCAAGCATACACCTCCAGAGCTCAAACTGTTCTTTTCACATCTTAGGACAGGACTCATTATCCACCCCCAAATACACCTTAGTGCTGGACTCCCAACATCCACCCTCAGTACACCTCCTCCAGCCAGGCTATTGGAGACCAAAGTTACAAGCTCAATTCTTTTGTTGTTGTTGTTGTTGTTTGTTTGTTTGTTTGTTGAGGTAGGGTCTCATTCTAACCCAGGCTGACCTGGAGTTCACTATATAGTCTCAGGGTGGCCTCGAACTTATGGCAATACTCCTACCTCTGCCCCCCAAGTGCCACCACGTTTGGCTACAAGCTCAATTCTTAATCAAAAACACCGGAGTCTATGAGGCTGCACATTTAAGCTATCACAAAAATGTTGGTTCTGGATCTGCAACATTCCAAGTTCTAATCAGACATATAGAATCTTCAACATAGTTTTCTTTCTGGAAACTTCAGTCCAAACTATCACATAAATATGTTTCCTCTCCTACCTGGGAGGACTTCACAAAGTTTCCCTGTTATTTCTTTTCCTCTGTCCTGTGTAGTGTGTGTGTGTGTGTGTGTGTGTGTGTGTGTGTGTGTGTGTGTGTGTGTGTGTTGGGGAAATATCTTTTCTGGGTTTGGCCCAGAACTCACTATATCTGACACAATATAAAATAATCTAATATGTGGATATAGCAAATAAGCTATTACTTTTTCTTTTCTTTAGAACCATTTTATTCCCCATGGAAGAGAATTGATATCCAAATAGGCTTAGTGTTTGGGGTTTGTGATAGTTAGGTTTTGTTGTCAACTTGATCTTTTTAATTATCTTGGGAAGGTCTCTGAGGATGTTTATAGGAAGGCAGCCTCTCAGCAAGGGGAAGAATGTAAAGAAGCTCAAAGAAGCTGGAAGTAAACATCCTTTCCTATGTGGGCCATGCAGGAAGGAAATTCCAGAGACTCAGGAAGCCATTAAGTCTGAGAAAGGGTTGTAAGACCCCACCCTAAGGCTATATAAAGGGGAAGAAAATCTCTCTATTGTCTGTGTCGTGTTGGTAATGGGTTTCTCTCTTTGTGAAAGGGGAGCAGCCCCTTTTGCTTTCTAGAACTTCCCCTGTATCTTTAGCTACAAATAAATACTTTTCTCTCCTAAATTGTGTCCGATTTGAAGATTCATCTCAGTGGCATGTGGCAGCCTACAGTTTCCTGGGGTCCAGCCGTGATGCAAGACGACAACCTGTCTTACATTTCCTAGAGTGTCTTCTATTTAGACCTCTTTTGGGAGAGTATGGTCTGTTGAAAGGAAACTTACAAGTTCAGATGATGAAGGTTTTATGCAAAATGTGAACTTTACTGAAATGTACGTGGTGATCTGGCTTTGAGGGTTTAATTAGCGGAAGCAATGTACCTTTTACACTATAACCTTAACCTTCATTGATTAAAAAAAACACACACACCTTCATCTTAGGGATTAAAACTAGATCATTACATATCAGTTGTCCCACTTAAAACAGTTCTATTTAAAGCAATATGTTATTTGAACTATTTTTGTATTACCTCAATAAAGAGGTAGTCTTGTTCATTTTTGTTTTGAAATGTTTATAGACTCTGAAAAGACTTTATTTGCATGAATTTTTTTAGCCTTTTGCCATGACATTTCTGAGGAAAATGTTTTACAAATGTTATTCAAGAAAGAAAGCATAGACAGGTTTTTCTAAGTTTTTTCAGTTTTTTTTCTCAATTATGTTCCGGTTTTCTTCAGCTTCCAGTGGTATTAGGCTCAATTGGAAGTGAAACTCACTTGAAGTAATCCAATATTTGAAACTCTGAAGGAAGGTGTAAGTTAAAATGCAGGAGATCATTACTGCCATACACCATCACACAGTGGAGAGGGATGGGCAAGTGGGGAAGAATGAGGACAGAAAAGTGGAGAACAAGGGGTTGACCATCTCTGTGCTGCCTGAGACACACCTTGGTTTACTCAGGCCCATGCCTTGAACTTGTTATGTAGTGGACGATGACCTGGAACCCATCCTTCTAGCTTCACTTCTTGAGTGGTGGGATTACAGGCATGTATCACCAGGCACTTTTGCAGCTAGATTCTCAATGCTGGGACAAAGAATCTGACCAAAAGCACCTTGTAGTAGGAAAGGGTTTATTTTGGATGGTGGACTCAAGGGGAAACTCCATGATGGCAGGGAAAACAATGGCATGAGCAGAGGATGGACATCACCTCCTGGCCAAGATGATATGGACAGCAGCAACAAGACAGTGTGCCAAACACCAGCAAGGGGAAGCTGGCTATAACACCCTAGGCCTGCACCCAAAAATACAATCTCTCTCTCTCTCTCTCTCTCTCTCTCTCTCTCTCTCTCTCTCTCTCTCTCTCTCTCCTTTCCCTCTCTCTCTCAAATAAATTTTTAAAAAGTGGCCAGAAAGCATGAAAAATGTTCATGAGAACAATTAGTGTTTCCCAACCTTTTCTGTATTATGACAGACACAGAGAGGAATATTATTTATTTATTATGATCATGTTAAAGGATGAGTTTCTTCAGATGTAGATAGACCAACTCTGCAGTGTTAGCCCACCATGTCCTCTCTTGGTTACCCCATGTGGTGGTCGTTTGATTGTACAATGTCTCCCACAGTCTCATGTGTTTGTGATTAAGCCTCATACTTAATCCACAGCATAAAGTATGGTGAAGGAGGTGTGTTACTGGGGGTGGGCCTTTAGGTTTACTAGTCCAGCCCTATGAGTGTTCATGGCTCACTCTTGCTGCTTCCTCCCTGCTGATGTGACAAGGTGTGTTGCAGCTACCTGCTCCTGCCATACTTTCCCCACCAAGATGAAACTTCCCCTTGAAACTGTAAGCTGAAACAAACTCTTTCCTTCCACATGCTGTTTCTGGTTGGGTGTTTTGTCTCCAAGATGGTGAAGTTACATACTGCAACATGCCAACTCATGCACTGTCTCCTTCTATAGCTCTCCTCCTATTGTGCTGTCTCCTCCTATCAGCCACAGTGATCTATTACTTTGTGAGGCAAATCTAATTGTTTTACTGCTTAACCTTGAAATGTGGCACTGGGAATTAAACCCAAACTCCTCCTTCATTGGATCTGTCTTGCTCTTCCTATAACTTAGGTATTCTCCACAACTGGCACCTTCTTTTTCTTCACATTTCAACTGAAGAAAGTACCTTGTCAAAGAGCCATCTTCCATGTTGGCCCTATCTTAATGCTCCACTTCACATCCATCTATTTGCTTCATAGTGCTTCTCACTATGAAAATATGTCTTGCACACACTATTGAATCACAAATATTTGCATATTCACTATGTGCCAGAAACTATTCTGGATGCTGAGTGTTAATTTATTTAGGTTTTTTTGTTTGCTTGTTTTGCTTTTTTTTTTTTTTTTTTTGAGATAAGGCCCAAGCTGACCTTGAATTCACTATGTAGCCAAGACTGGTTTTGACCTGCTGTTTCTCCTGCCTCCACCTGCTAAGTACTGGGACAGTCAGAGTATGCCACCACGTCCAGGTTTCCCTTGCTTTTTTTTTAATTCCTATCCCCTCTACCAACCAGGATATTGACCTCCTGAGAATTTTGTCCATCGTATCTGTCCCTGAGAATCCATTATCCAAGGGAGTGCTTGATGTGTGCCTAGTGAATATTTGCTAATGAAAAAAGAATGATAATGAAGATAAACACTCAAATCCATATAAGCCAAAATACTCATGAAAGCAATATCAGATAAAAGCCAGTGGCCTATGCCATCCAAGAGTGATAGAATCCAAGTGAGAATCATAGATATGGACAAATCCAGGAAAGGGAAATAGGGCTGCAAAGACTAACAGCAAGATAGGAGAGACTCATCCATACAGATCAATCTAAGTTTCCCTCCACTGTCATCTCTTTCCTGTCAGTCTTATCAACACAGAGCCAGGCTCTCTGTGAAAGTTATGATGGATCAAATTGTTACTGCCACTTTCAATGGAACTCATGGCCACCTGGAACCTCACAATATGACCATATTCAAAAATCTAGTCTTCTCATGAGGGAGGGAGGGAGGGAGGAAAGGATAGGGCTAAAGGAAAGAGTGTAGCAGATATGTAAGTAGAGGGGTGGGAAACTCACCGTGGAATGGTCTAATGAGGTGGGGGGTGGAGGAGAAGAGGGAGTAGGAGGAAGATTAATGAAAATCAAAGATGTTAGGAAAAGCCATATGGAAACTTAATTTCTTGTTAACTAAGTAAACATATACATTGGCTTAAAAAGAGAAAGTGTTTGGGCAGCAAAATTGTTACAACAAAATTTCAGTGCCAGTGAGTTGTTGAGCATGGAGGTCCCTGAAGCTCTCCAAACAATACAGACTATTGCTAAGTCTTTCAGTTGCCACCAGAACTAGATGTTAAAACCCTATTGATAAAGACATCACATGCTTTGAATGAAGGGCACTGAGGAATCAAACTGAAGCTGGGCTGGAAATACTTCCCTGTCATGGTGCTGGAAAGATCTATGCAGCTTAATGGGGGAGGGGCGTTAATCAACACTCTTAACCAGCAGTGGATCCAGCAGGCTATACAGCTGGCCGGCTAAGCAAAATGTGCCCATTAGTGCAATAATGGCATGTCTGTTGTTGGAATAACTGATTGTCAGACTGGATTCGAGGCCTGTTCCATGGGAGGGAATTCATGCCTGATACTAAAAGCCTAGCCAAAAGCCTACGGCCAAGAAAGCCACAAGCCCTAGAGGCAAAGCCATTACTGTTGTTTGGCTAAATGGTTATATTATTCCTCTCTAAATAACCCTCTAAATATTTACATTTATGCCCATATGTTAGTGCTGCTTTCAATTTTGGTAACAGAATGTTCTCTTTTTCAGATGGTAGTGAGCACTGGGGAGACCCAAGACTCATCAAAGTGCTGAAAAGAAGTGACAGTTGAGTGTTTGGTACTCAGTGAGACATCTCTATCACAATGTCTAATGGTTCAGGGACTGTTGTGTAAAAGGTGGTGAAAACCAGATGAAAGAGAGGAGTGCACTGGACTAATCCCTTCCAGACACAAAGTAGTTGCTGCATTCATGACCTCACAGTGGCTGCACAAGACCTGCACAATAATGGGCCCATCAAAGCAAAACAAAACAACAACAACAACAACAACAAAAACAGACATCAAAACAGAAGAGGGAATAGTAGCAAAGAAGAGGTAGGTCAGCAAGGAGGGTGGTAGAAGGGGACGATGTAAATTTTTAATGTTTATTTTTTTAATGAAAAAAGTGCTCATGTAATAATTCACGCAGAGAGTATATAGAGTAATAGAGATGAAATCATCCTGGATTTCATGTAAGTTGCTTAGTCCATGATTTCCTCATAGGAAGAAGTGAAGTCACAGAGACACATAGAGAAGTCGGGGTCAGGATTTACAGTGTTGCAGCCACCATCCAAGGAAGGCTAAGGAATTTCCAGGAGCTATCCAATACCTTCAGAAGGAATATGGTTTACTGACACCTTGATTTCCAGCTTAGACCTTCCAGAACCCTGAGATACTAAATTCTACTATTTAACCACTATGTTTATGATAACTTGTCATATCAGTTTTGGGAAAGTAATACAATAGATCTTCTGTTTTTCTGTTTCTGGCATAAAGCAATTGTTTAATAACTCAGTCAGGCAAATGTGTGGTCAACAACTTAGTATCTTGCAAAGAAGAGAAGATTAAAAGATCTGTTAAAAAATATCTGATGATTGAGTGACCTGGTATAATTTCAAAAAACCCTTTGGAGAAATATATGAAAACCTTTCAGTGGTTCTGCCTGAGCAATGGGTGTCAAAAACACCTGAGGAGCCTGACCTTTTCCTCTGGATGAGATGGAAACGCACTTCTTGTCACTAAAATTACTTGAGAACTGGGGTTAAAATGGGAAAGAAAACACAAAGATTTGCAACCAAATCTGTGACATTCAGCCTATGTTTGAAGTCTCTTACCTTGAATGTCTTTCCAATGATTCATACTTTTACTACCTGTTCTATTCCAGAGGTCACCTTCAGTAT
This sequence comes from Zapus hudsonius, assembly GCA_004024765.1. NCBI lineage: Eukaryota > Metazoa > Chordata > Mammalia > Rodentia > Dipodidae > Zapus > Zapus hudsonius. Next base: position 20,732 of record PVHP010023739.1, on the reverse strand, counting down.
TAGCTCTTCTCTCACATCACTTGAGGTTGGTAAATTGAGTACCTTCTGGATAATTATGGCTTTTTCAGTCACTATGAGCTCTGTAAAGGTGTAAGAGTGTCTTCTTGTGGGACCTTGAAATTCCAGAGGTAGAATAGATGGACAAAGTTTTATAAAGTTACAAAACAATGCAAAGGATTTAAGAGTGATTCTATTCTGAAGATATTGAGTATTTTATGGTTGTGTGACCATAAGAAAGCTTGTTTCAGAGGCTGGGGGATGGCTCATTAGCTAAAGCACTTGCTTCATAAGTACCTGAGTTCTGATCCCCAGCATCCAAGTAAATGTTGTACAGGTGTGACAGCCTCCCTGTTATTCCAGCACTCATGAGGCAGAGAAAAGGGATCCTCGGGGTAAGTCAGCTAGCTAGACTAGCCAAATTGTCAAGTTCTGGGCTCAATTGAAAGACCTCACCTCAGTAAATAAAATGGAGAATGATCAACAAAGATAACCAAGGCCAACCTCTGGCCTCCACATGTACACATGTACATGCACACACACCCACATATACATGCACTCAGACACATATGAACACACATGTGCACACCATATACATAAACGTGTAAAAATAAAAAAGAAATTACTTCATGTCTCTCTATATATTGATAGAATAAAAAGATTTGACAAGACAAAGTCCTTTTGGGCAGACAGCCGAGCTTGATTTAGGATTAGTGTGTTTCATGTGTTAGTCTCATCTCTTCTGTTAGACTCCCTTAGCATAGGAATAATGCCTCACTCATGTCAACCCCAGTGCTCGGGACTCTGCCCCCCACACAGCAGGCATTAGCTGAGTGCCTGTGGACTGGTTGGCTGAAATCTTTCTACCTTATTTAGTATTTCTGAATCAGGTAGAATTAAACATCCCAAACTGACCAACTTCAAAGAACAATAATTTAAAGATAAATATTTGCCACCCTATCCTCCAGATTCCCACTAAAAAGTTCTGGGTCTCAGGTTTACACTGAGCAAAATCTATCAGAAAGTTCCAGCATGTTCTCCTCTGATTCTTATCATCTCGGACCTGTGACCATCACACATCTAAATGTGTGTATGTGGCTTGAAGACATGCTTATATATGAGAACTGTGTGTGTGTGTCCATGCCCACATGGCATCTCAGAGAGATGCTCTGAGTGTGTGCTTATGAATTCCACTTGATCCAGTGAGAAGGGAGATCTCTATTCCCTCTAGGATCCCCAGCCCAATCTCTAAATCTGAGAGGTTTTCTTCTCCCAGTTACAGAGTTTTCCTCAGAGACCTCCCATGAGTGCACCTTATATTCCTGGCTTGCTAGTCCCAGGGCCTCCAACCCCTGTTCTTGTGGGGAGAATTTTATTCGCTATAATTAGAGAACGGTGAGCATAGGAAAGCTCCCAGTCTCTGGACTTTTCTTTGGGGTATTGAAAGACAGCAAACAAACGAACTCAGTCTTTTCCCCAAATAGATGATGTTCTACCTGTCAGAGTGGTTGTCTGGAAAGTTTTCTCTTGCAGACAGTTGTCTCAAGTTTATGACTTTCTCTGCTCCCAAAGGGGTAAAAAGAGTCAACCATTTATTTTTCAAAAGAAAACACAGAACTACAAAGTGAAAAAAACAATGACCCAATAAGTATACTTTTGTGTGAGTTTAAGCCAGACTTGTCTGAGTATGTATGAGTTAAGTGCCACCAGGGCGAAGGTGTAAGCCTGTCCATGTGCAGGTATCCACTGACTGTTTCTTGGGCATTAATATTAATGCGGGATTTTCAAGGAACACAAGTAGCCTAATATCTTACCACCAACAGTTTCTGGGTCAGGATGACTCCTTAGGCAAAAAGAACTTGTCTGTACTGGAAAAGCTTAAGGTTTCTTTTCTTGTCCACCTTCCTTGTCACCCTCCCCCAACATTGACAGTTTTAGTGCAGAACTAAGAGCTGACACCGAGGGATCCCATTTGTGCAGCTGTTGCTGTTCTAAGCACTTTGAAAACATTAACTCATTGATTCTTCAATGTAATGCTATAAGGTAGGTGCTGCATCACCAACATCTCTCAAATAAGGACACTGAAGCCTGGAAGACATTGTATCACTCACCCAAGGTGACACAGCCTGTGTGCAGGGGAGAGAGGGTTTTAAAATCCAGGTATTCTGCCTAGAGCCAGTTTTATTAATTGACATGCCACACTATCTGATTGGTTAATACACTGCCGCAGGCAGCTCTTAAAAATTAACATTTAATGTCAATAGTTGATACAAATCACAGCTTAAAATAGAACAGAACTTTTTGGCAATTATACATTTGGAGACTGTTTGGTATTTTAAGGATTATAATAACACTAATTTGAGGTTGGTAAATATTACAAATGTGTTGGACAGCCCCTGGCTGCAAGAAATTGTGTACCAGAAGAGTAATACTTCAGTGCTTTCTCTGTCTCTGTTCTTTTACACTATCTTTGATTTGTCTGGCTGTAAGGTTCTACGACCTGTTTGTACATACCTTTGCCATGTTGAATCCTGGGGACCGAAGTCCTAAAAGCACACAAAAGAAGCCAGTGAGGAAGCACATGTCTGTCTATAATCTCAGCCCTTCAGAGGTGGAGGGAGGAGGATCAGGATTTCAAAGCCATTGTGGTCTACATAACACGCACAAGGCCAGCCTGGGCTATGTGAGCTCCTGGTTAAAAAATAAATCTAAGTATACAGAAGATACTTAGTGCTTTGGGTGGTTGTAACAGGAAGGTTCCTAGGAGAGTGGCTTCTCTGCAGCCTTGGTAATAGGAAAGGCCCCAGATCTGATATTCTCCTCACTAAGTGCAAACCTAGATTAGTGGCTTTGCTTGGGATCTGCCTGATTTTTCCAATATTCCTGTGTAAATGTTTCAGCAGTTCCATGTTAACAGTATTGAGAAGTGAGAGACGATATGGCAAGGTTGTCTAGCTGGTTCTACCTCAGCCTTTATGTGGTCTCTTCTGAGGCAGATTAGTATTTGTATATTAAGAAGTGAAATCATGAAAAAGAATGAGTTGGTGTCATATCCTATAGCAGGGTGGGTTTTACCATGATGTACCCTTAAACATATCACTGTATAAACTGCATTTTAACTCTTTTGAACATTTTATTCTACTCAGCAAAGCCAGGGTCCTTACCCAAAGTTGCTCTTTGTAAGATATAACTGATCATTGTTTGCCAATGAATCAATTACTGCTACATAACAAATTATCCCACATTAGCAACTCTTGTTTTTTAAAGATAGCAAATATTTTAAGAACCATTTAATTATCTAGCAATAGGGCTAGATATTTAATGTTGAAAGATAAATATTGGATATAATTATAAATAATATTTTCCAAAAACTGCTTAACAATAATGGAAACATATTTACAACATAAGTGAAAAGTTAAAATGAGATATTTACATATCATGATCATAAATTTGTATACATAAACACATTTGTACAACACATAAATTTTAAACACATACATTCATAATTATCTATGCTTATACAGAACACATAGGTATTAATACATATACAAGCATAACTAAATGACTAGAAGAAAATACTCAAAATCTGATTTTATCCTTGTGAATAGATTATGAATGAATTGTCTCTTATTTTCTGTAATTACTAAAATACTGAGAATATTATATATTTTTAAATATTTTTATTTATTTAATCAAGAGAGAAGAAAGAGGGAGAGAGAATGGGTATAGCAGGGGCCTCCTGTTGCTGCAAACAAACTCTGGGAACATTTGTCACTTTGTGTATCTGGATTTATGTAGGTACTGGGAAATTGAGCCCAGACCAACAGGCTTGCAAGCAAGCACCTTTAACTGCCAAGCCAAGAGAATATTACGTTTTGATTATAAGTAAAAAATTGCTAAGAAAGGATAAGGGAATTCTTCTGGAACCTAAAATAATCCTTGTTGATACTCATTTGACAAATTAACATCTACTACTGTCAGGCATTGTGTTAGGTCTTCGGTAGACAGAGAATGAAGGAAACCAAGGGGCATTCTTCTCCCTGTGATTTCACAACCCTTTGCCTCTCAACGTTTGCATTTCTGCTTTTCAACTGCTTCGTTTCTAATATTATCACAGTCAGAATAAATAGGTTGTCTTTTTCTCATACTCAGCAAAAACTAAAAAAATAAATAGTTTGATTTCCTGCAAAGAAAACCTAGCAACTGATTCTCTTAACTTCCTGCCCTTCTCCTATTCTCACAGGCAGCCCTCCCCTGGAGCTAACTTTTTTTCATGAGAAATGATTGTGTCACCAGCAGCAGACAAATTGCCAAATAACACCTTTCTTTCTGATGTGTTACCATCTCAGGAGCTCAGCTTCACAAAAAACTATGCTGAGGCCCAGAAGCATTTGAGTTGTTTCCTTTAAATAAGCTGTAATGTGAGTTCTAAAAAGAGCTACAGTAAGCTACAACCTTGCCCCCCACGATTTTTCTGTCTTTCTATATGCAGTGTTTATAGGTGCCTATATAGGATGTACATTATATGTGTGTACTAGACTTCCCAAATGAGACATAAATTATAAAAAAATAAATTTAACAAGTTATTCCAAAAATACCCCTCTGCATCCTGATTGCTTTTACATATTGATTTGTTGAACAAGAATTTTAAAATATTACTTTTTTCTACTGTCAAATAGCTCCTATCAGCTGGTCCTTCACCACTGAGTGACTCCCTTCTTGGTGACAGGGATGACCCTAGCAATTGGGGGGATTGATATAAGCAAGGCAGTCTTTACAGGGTGAGCAGAGGTCCAGAGAATGCCACAAGACTCTGAGCTTAAAGCTATGTGCAAGAAGTTTTAGAAGGTGAAAGAAAGATCATTGAATAAATTCCTTTAAAATGAGCTGTTTCTGCTAACTTCGCAAAGCGATCAGAGGTTGAATGGCATGGAAAATAAGGATGGGAAAGAGGGTACATGTGGAAAATTAAGAACTCTGAGCGAATACTAAAGAGCATGAATCAGTGCACTGTATTGACCCACCAATTATTGTCTTGTTTCTCCTGCTGTTAAAGAAAATTTGGAAGGGGGTTGAGGATTCAGCTCAGAGAAGAGTGCTCGCCTAGCAGGCTCAAGTCCCTGAGTTTAGTCTGCAATTCTGAGGAAAATAAAAGACAAAAGAAAAGAGAGAGAGAAAGAATATAAGTACTTTTCTTCTTTGTATTTCCCCACTGCCACATTCTATCAAATTCTTTTTTTTTTTTTTTTGATTTTTCGAGGTAGGGTCTCGCTCTAGTCCAGGCTGACCTGGAATTCACTGTGTAGTATCAGAGTGCCCTTGAACTCATGGCGATCCTCCTACCTCTGCCTCTGAGTGCTGGGATTAAAGGTGTGCACCGCCACGCCTTTTCTCAAATTCTTACCATACACCATTGTCGTAGTCAGCCACACGCTGCTGGGATGAATCTCCAAACCAGGCACAATTTTGGGGAGGAAAGTATTTATTGAAGTAACAGACCCAGGGGAAGTTAAGGAAAAAGGCTGGCTCCCTTTTACAGAAGCAAGCAGAGAGAGAAACCCACCACCAGCACCTCAAGCAAGCAAGCACATTGTAACTCACAAAAATGCAGAACTGCCAGACTGGGATTCTGGCTTTTCTTTTGCATATCTATCCCTAGTATTTTGCATCCAATTTAGAAAGGGTGTCATGACTCCAGGAGGCCAGGCCAAAGTGACACTTCTTCCAACCAAAAGGCTGAAGACAATTCACAATTATAATAAATTTTATTGGGGGACATTTACTCAAAACTACCACAACCGTCTTCCCTTTTGGAAAATAAAGAGCTATTAGCTCACCAAATCTTTCTGATAACACTATAAAGGATGAACTATTATTGTGATGGTTAATTTTTATTATCAACTTGATCAGATCAGGAATCAAATAAGAGATGTCTCTTGGGCAGGCTTGTGAGAGTGTTTCCAGGAAGGATTGACTGAGGGAGGAAGACCTTTGAGTTCATTGAGTGGCAGTGGATACAGAAGGAGGTTTCAGAAACGGCAGTGCCTTTTGCCTGGCTGCCCTTGCATCGAGCTAGTGAGTGCATCTACCCTGTAGCTTCCATCCCTTCTCAGGCATTAGAACCCAGCTTCAGCAGCCTTCCAAAGTGGACTAAAGGCCAGTGGCTCTACAGGAATCTTACAGACCTTCAATGCCATATTGGGACAGCCACATTCTCAGTCTCTGCAGCCTGCAGACAGCCAATGGTGTATTGCCCAGCCCCTGCCCTGTAAGCCATTCTAATAAATCACCTTTGTAATACACAGTCCTTCCCTTGGTTCTGTTTCTCTAGAGAACTCTGACTAATACTAACATATTAAAAACAATACAATAATTACCTCTAGTTCACAGGTAAGTAAAATGCAGCACACAGAAGATAACGTGCTAATTTCTAATAAGACAGACTCCAAGCAGAGGAAAACCAAGTCAAAGTTCAAATGCATAACTACCTCCTAAAAAGAGGATTGATTTGTAGAATATATAAAGAATGTGCACAAAAAATGAGAAAATAGTCATCAATTATAAAGTTCATAGAACAGTCAACTGCCCAAAGATACTTGACCTCGTTAGGATTCCATGACATGCAAATTAGTGCTATAACAAAATACCATTTTTCTCATCAACTAGGCAAATATTTTCAAAGTCTGAAAATCGCAAATGTTTGCAAGGACTTACTGGTAGAATAAGAAATTTCTACAACAAACTTCAGAGTGAAATCGGTAGCAGCTAGCAAAACTACAACCATGCAAATTCTATAGTCCAATGTCCACTTTGGGATGTATAAAATATGAATTATTTTCACATGTATACATACCGAAGCATGGATGTTGAAAGCAATTAATATCCCATTTGTGAAACTACAGAGTTGATATTAACATAAATGTCTATTACAGCGGGAATTGCTAAATAAATTTAATGTGCTTATAGTTACAAAATGAAATAATTGACAGTGAATAAAGTTTGTGGACTATGTTTATATGGTTTTCCTATATGTATAAAAATTAACCACCATAAATTCTGGATTGCAGGAGAACAGGTATTTGTCATGATTTTTAAAAATGTTTTAACAATGCTTAGAAATAAGGACCACATAGTGAGTTTGAAGCCAGCCTGAGCTACAAGAACAAACATACAAAAGAACAGATGGGCAAGTCCGGGGGACCTGACTAAGCTGGGCCGGGTGCCTTAAAGAAAGTATATGATGTTGGGTGTTGGGGTGCATCATCTAGATGCCCTTTCTAGAAGCAAGGTCCTTATTTTTCCAGCTTCTAGGAAGGCATGTATATTATAAATATTCCTTAATATATATTACATATGTGTATATATTATATATACAAAGTATATACCTTAAGGAAGGAAGAATAAATTCTACAAGAGTCACTAGATGCTTCATATCCACATTGCATTTCCCACTTTTTGCCATTTCTGTCTTTGCAAAGGAAGATAATTAAGCTTTTATATTTCCAAAGGGTTATGGTTATTGGAACCCTCTCCACCATTAGAGGCCATGCACTGCTGGACTAAGGAATGCCTCTTTAGCCTGCGCTGGTTTGCTCCTTTTAGTTTCAGCCAGAACCAAAGCTCACCTTTCTTTATTGCGGCAAGTGAATGAACACTAGATGCTGCAAAATGCTTCACTACTCCAAAATTCTTGTACTAAGTACCCTGAGATCCCAGCCAGCTTTATAGTACCTGGGGGTCCAGACTTTTCACTTTTGCTACTCTCTGGCGGCCTTATTTTCTCCTACCACACATGGCTTTTTTTTTCTGTGGAGTTATAGGACACAGTCACCTGCAGCTCCAGGTTTAAACTGTCTGTCTGATTGAGTAACTCCAGTGAAAGGATAGTCATTTTGTTCAGTGTCTCTACATCAGTCCCAAGGAAGGGAAGGGGGTGATTTCCCAAATGACAGAGGTGTGCTATTGCTACACAATGAAAGGAAAATGCTGGGAATATAAGGTAAAGTAAAAATACTTTTATAGTAATAGTAATCGGCACCATGAATTCATAAGTCATCCCTAAACTGTAGTTACATACAATTTCCTCTCTGGAGGATTAAGATGGAGCTACAAAAGAAAATAACATTCTCTGAATCATCTTTCAAGGAGAATGGGATGTGCAGGAGGATCGACATGTTCCAAAGTTCCAGACAGTGGAATGAAGACACCTAAGGTACAGGACACGGATCAGTAGGTGTGGGGACGAGATGATGATAGAAGTCTTCAGAATGAACTGACCCAGAAGTACTACTCCTTCCTCAAACAGCACAGAGAAGGAAATGCTTTGAGATGGGACAGCAAGACGTTCCTGTTTTATGTTGATGATTTTTCCAAAAGCGTTCCTCAAGAGCTTCTTGTTGTTTGAGACAAGGTCTTGCTATACGGCCCTGGCTGGCCTGGTACTCATATGTAGCCCAGGTTGGTCATGAAGAATTTATAGAAATTCTCCTGCCTCAACCTCCCAAAGGGCTAAGATTAAAGGCATGCACCGCCAGCCTATATTTCTTCTTTCATCTCCTTTGCCTCCCATACCCACCTTCTCTCCTTTCTGACATGCCTCTCCATTTTCCAATGAGAACCAAAGTATTTTTGGTAAAACTACTCTAGGGTTTTGAAACAAAATAGGAATGAATCTTTATAGCTGTGAAATAATCCTTCTTCCAAGAATATGATTAAGACACTGAAGAGAAGGATGAAAAAAGTATAATTCCATCAGAACATGTCTAGAAGACTAGAAATATAAGTGTTTTCGTCACTGTGACAAAATAGCTGACAGAAACAGCCTAAAGGAGGAAGGGTTTGTTTTAGCTCATGAACACGATGGCAGGAGGAGTTGGTGGCAGATCTTCTTCAACTCATGGCACATAGGATGGGACCAAGGACAAGATATTCCAAGACCCATACTCTGTGACTTACTTCCTCCATGTAGGTCCTGTTTCCTAAAGTTTCCAGAACCTCCTAATGTAGTGCCGCCAGCTGGGGATACTTAACAATGAGCTTTTAGGGACATTTTATGATCAAAGCAGAACACAAAGGTATCTACTTGGAAAAAAAAAAAACCCTGGGAAGCATGTGGGAAGGGATTCTCTCCTGGGCATCTTGACTTCATAACAAAGCCACGAGCACATGATCCCCACTGTTTAAAAAGCTTCCTGAAGACCTGAATGCAGGTGTCTCCAGTGGCTAGCCCAGCAGTCTTCTCAAGTAGGAGGACTTCCAGGATGCATGGTTAGTGTTTGCACCTGCTGTGCCTCTCTGCCTTGCACCAGCCACACCGAGTTGCCTGGCATTTCAAGGGTGCTATTGCAGTCAGCTTTCTAGTTGCTGCGCAGAAAGAACCCAAACAAAAGTGGCTTGTAGAGGAATGGGTTTATTTGGCTTATGGACTTGAGGGGAGACTCCATTCTGGCAGGGAAAATGATGGCATGAGCAGAGGGCTGGACATCACCTCTGCCACAGCACTGCAAACAGCGGCAGGTGCAGCCTTCAGTCCCAGTATCCACTATGCAGATGCCCAAGACTCAGTTTCCCTCCTGCTTTCCACTAGCATCACGGCTTTCAGCCCAATGGAAGTGTGAGTGCTCTTTGATTCTCCCAGAGGAGACATCTGCCCTCTCTCGGGGTGGCCCTGCAGTGAAAAGAGAGCTTGTAGAGTATTGCTCTGCAGCCTGCTGCCTCAGTAGCTGATCACCAGGCAAAATGTCAGAGCAGCTGGTGCTCATCAATTCACCCTCTGTGATTTCAAATACCAATTACGGCTATGAGCTCCTAATTGCCTCATTTCTAGCCACATTTTAAAGTAATTAATAAGTAATTGAGTAATGTGTTAATAATAGCCTTAATCATTTTTCTAATGATCAGCGCCTACATATAGGCATCTTTATGACCCGTGGGAAACATTGTATCTCAGACCCTATCTTGTTAATAGCCCCCGAGCTACCATTTCTTACCAGGGCAATTTGCTTTCCTCCCTTCCCCAGAACAGTATGGCTCTAAAGTGGCTCGTCAGACCTCTGTTTTTCTTTTTTTCCTTCTGCCTCTCCTATGCTTTCCTATCATCCAATTTATTCTCCAATTGAGACTCACACGGAGGCATCACCATCCAGGAGAGACTTCTAATTGCAGTGAAGACTTATCTCAGCAGTTAGATATGAAGGCATTTATTAACCTTTAGATTTTAATTCAAAGAGAAAGGTGGCCATGGCAAAACTATCCAGAACATGCAGATAGCCAGAGGCAAGAAGTATAGAGAGTCATAAATAGAACTCCAAAATACATTGAAACTTGTTCTCTTGATGACCTCTAAGAGTTGAGAGTGAGGGTGGCCGAGGCCTCTCAGAGATGGGTCAGAAAAGCATTAGAAGTCTCCATCAACTCTCACTAACCTTTGTCATTGGCATCTTGGATATGAGGATATAAATTCTAACTGCTGAATGAGAGACCTGCTCTGGGAAGGTGAGGATGGATGAGATTTTTAGAGGATAATTTACAAGGGTGCATTGGCATTGAGGGTTTTCAGACAAAAAATTATTATTTTTTTGGTTTGATCATTTTTTGAGACAGGATCTCAATATGTCGATCAGGCCTAATCTCAGTAGGAATACCTGACTGGCCTTGAACTTGTGATGATTTTGCCTCTGCTCCCTGAATGCTGAGATGAGAGGTGTAAGCCACCACTCTTGGCCAAAATTGTCTTCTTACTAGTCATTTCTCCTTTTCTTGAATTCATACTAACTTCTCTCTCCCCACACTGGTCTTTTTCACCTCAAATATAAATAGACTGAAATATTGTCCTTGAAAAAGAAACACAAAAATCAGCCTTTCCTCCTCTTTTCTCCTCTAGCACTATTTGACTAGCTTCTAAGCCTTTCCTCCCAGAGTGATGGACAAAGCCACCTCAACATGCAGAGAGTTGACTAGACACTGTTTAAAGAAGTGTTTCTCAAGCTGCAGAATTGGCTCAGTGGTTGAACACGCTGCTTATAAAGCTTGATGTCCTGGGTTCAATTCTCCAGTACTCACATAAAGCCAAATGCACAAAGGTGCAGTGTATGTGTCTGGAGTTCATTTGAAGTGGTTAGAGGCCCTAGCATGCCTGTTCCCCTTTTCTCATTCTCTCATGCTCTTTCTCCTCTCTCATTCTCTGTGTGTATCTGTCTGCTTGAAAATAAATACATCAAGGTTTTTAAATAGTGCTTCTCATAGGGGTGGTGGGTGAGAACAAGGCATTAGGATTTGAAGGAGAAAATATCAGTGGTGGGTATAGCTAGGTACAACTGTGGTACTGTTCTTTAACCCTTGCTCCTAATTAATAATTACTGTCTCAGAAAAGTATCATGTTAGCTTTTAATTTTGGATTCTTTAAACCAGTCCTCCAAGTGATAAAATCAAAACATCCCTGTAGTGAGGGCCAAACCTGGGTGATGCAGAAATGATAATGATATCAATTATTGGCTTTTGGGCTAAGATCAAGTATAAAGATAATAATAACCTATTTATTCACTACCTTGAACTGAGCATTTCATAAACAGACTTTGTAGACTGTATTTGGTACAGGAAGTTTACTAAGGACTAATATTGGAAAAATGCCTAAGAATAGGAAAACTGGAATCTGCCAAGGAAAGGTTTAAGGTGGGATGTGCTTGCACTCAGGTCACAGACAGTCTCATGGGAGCTTGGAAGCTGGATGGCCATTAGGGAGGGTCCTGAACTGAGGCAAGGAGGCTACCCTTGATTTTCTATATCCATAAGTGATTGACTGCAGGTTGCCCATGAAGAGACAGCATAACTTATCAGAGCACTACTTCTAGGGAGGGAATCATTCATAAACAACCAGCATTCAGCCTTCCTAGAAGCTGGAAAAATAAAGACCTTGCTTCTAGAAGGGGGATCTAGATGATGCACCCCAGTACCCAACATCATCTTATTTTCCTAAGGCACCCAGGTCCAGCCTGCTTAGGTACCCCAGACTTGCTCATCTGTTCTTTTGTAAGTTTGTTTTGTTTGTAGTTCAGGCTGGCCTCAAACTCACTATGCAGCTGAGCTTGGCCTTTAACTATTGATCCTCCTGACTCCACCTCCCAAGTACTAGGATTACAGGAGTACTACCACCAAACCATCATTCTTACACAGAAGTATAGTGGGCTCCTCCCATCCCTGAGGTGTCCTCCTTCATTTGCCTCAAGGTGCTCTGTGAGACCAGGATTGCTCATCCATTCTCCCATCTTTCCAAGAACTTGGCTCTATTTACTTCCAACAATAACCAATCACAGCACCAGAAACTTCCTTCTAATCTCAATTACTTCCTCTAAAACTTATTGGAAGCATCACTAACTGAAGACAAATGAAATTCTAAGAAAACAGATTGAAGTCCCTTTCCCTTAAAATTCCAGTGACTTCCTATCAAAATCAAGGGAAACATTTTAGTCCTCAACTTGTTTGATATCTCTAGAATGACTGGATTTTACACTTTGAGTCTCACTTTTCCTTCTTCCCCATGGGTGTTTTTTTTTTTTTTTTTTTTTTTTTTGAGGTAGGGTCTTGCTGACCTGGGATTCACTATGTAGTCTCAGGCTGGCCTTGAACTCACAGCAATCTTCCTGTCTCAGCCATCCCAGTGCTGGGATTAAAGGTGTGAACCACTATTCACAAGAGAGAGAGATAGAGATAGAGATAGATAGATAGAGAGAGAGAATAAAGAGAGAGAATGGGTGCATCAGGGCTTTGAACAACTGCAACCGAACTCCAGATGCATGCACCACTTTGTGCATCTGGTTTTACATGGGTTCTGGGGAATCAAACTTGGGTCTTTAGGTTTTGAAGGCAAACACCTTAACTGCTGAGCCATCTCTCCAGCCTACCCACAGTATTTCCAGTTCTCTTCATATTAACTCTGGCTCTTGGGCTTGGAATTCTAGACTTCTCTGTTCTGTGCATCCCTAACACATCAGATAGTATTGAGAACCCCAAATTTTATTTGCTATTATAATTCTTTCTTTATATGTAAACCATATGTTGTTGATCTCCAAATCTATAGATCTGGCTGGCTCAGTAGGTCTTATTGAAAACTTTTTCTATGTATGTGTGTTATGGGGGGTATGCAGTAGGCATACTTGGATATATGTTTCCAAATGCCACATACAAGTTGGATCCTCTTTTAACCCTAACCTGATTATCTTCTTATATTCCCTGACTGGTAATAGCATCACCAGACACGGGCCTCACCAAGCCGTTCTACACTCTGGTTTCACTTCATCCTAGAATCAAACAGCAACTTTGTTTATTCCACTTGCTAAGATGTTTTCAACTCTCTCTATTCCTCTCCACACTGCTCCAAACTCTAGTAGACTCTCATAAATTCTCACCCAAATCTTTTTAATAGCTTCCTAATGGATTTCCTCACTCCATTCTCTCCCCACCAAGTCATTTCCCACATTGCTTCCAGAGTGATCTGCTTAAAACGCACATCTAAATCTTATTGCTCCTTCCTTAAAAGCCTTCAAGTTCCGATTACCTTCTGGATAAAGTTCAAACTTTGTCACAGCATTAAAACACCTCATGATCTGGCTGCTGCCCAACTTTGGAGCTTTGTCTCTTGGCACACTCCCTTGCAGACGCACCAGGTAGTTCAGAGTGTCTAGAACCTATTGCGTTTCTGGGACCACTCTGTTTCATTCCTGCCGATCTATCTGGAACATCTTTTCCACTGCAAGGTGCTTTTCAGAGGTGAATTACTTTTTCACAGCACCTCACCAGACTGTTTTGTCCAAAGAAAAGAACCATAGGGGTGAGGGCCAGTTCATAAATTTTCCTTGAGCATTCTGTGGTCCATGAGATTGGAAGGCTGTGGCCATTTCTTAAAGATTATTAGTTACTTTCATTGTTTCAATTTTGAAGTCAGAAAAAAAATGAAGTATTTTTTATTAAAAATTTAAATTTCAAGAAGGTAGAAATCAAAGTTGAATTTACTTCTGAGGCAAACCTTCAGGGAAATCATAGCTGAATTATTAACTTGGGAGAAGAGAGTGCTTAAACTGAAATGCTGGCAACTTCTGGTGCAGAGAAAGATGTTAGTAGGAAGGCAGACTACAGGAAAAGCGCATGTCCATCAGATGCTGAATGTAGGAAGAGGCTGGCCAGTGGCCACTCTCTTGGCTTCTTGCTCAATCAGGTCTGTGCCATCTGCTTTAGTTCCTTTGCTTTCTTGGAACTAGATGAAGCTGTAGCCAAATCTGCCCTCTATGAAAGCTTACTTGATAGTCACACTGCTGGTCCTCCTGTAACGGGGCGAGCTGGGGGTTGGAATTTAGATAACCCCCAGCAAAAATTCTAATGCACCCCAAAATTTAAGGAGTACCAGAGTCTTGTCTACAAAGTTAAAGAATTGAAATCATAGACAACAAGATAGTAAGGTATAGTGGGAGACTTTATTATTTAAGGGGACATGGGGAGTTACAGAGTTCTCCAGCCAGCAGTGTGGGGAGAAAACATGGAGAGTTTAACAGAATTTATGCTGTTCAGCTAAACAAGCAGCAGAAGAAAAGATAACAGAGGGCTCCCATCATGAGAAGGAGGGGTTCATGTGGGAAAAATCTGGAGCCTTCCCCCACCCCAGCCATTAGCTGGAGTAGGGAAAGGACTTACCTTTCTAAGGTCGGATTCAGAGGTCCTTCTGCTGGCCTGGCATGTGGGGAAGAGAGGGCGGATTAACTGTTCCGTTAGTATTTCCTGCCCTAGGTGGGCAGGTAGACCATTGATTGGGTCATACCTGACCAATAAGTTTTAGCACCTAGGTTTGGGCTCTGGCTAGAGACACCTCCCACTCAAGGGGCAGGTGTCTATGGAGCTTCCTGATCCATTACATTTCCTTTACATTAACTTGTCCATTGAATGGGACTCCACAGACAACTATGGGGGTAGAGGAGAATTATAATTTATATTTTAAAAGAGACCCGCTTGGGGTGAAGCTCCCTACACCTGCCTTCATGCATGGAAGGGTATGCCCAGATCTCACCTGTGACCATTGAACTGCTGGTTCTCCTGACCTGCAAGATACCAGAACTACACAGAATTTAAAGGAAGGTACCAATGTGGTGGGGATTGGGTGGGGTGGGGAACCTGGCTTTTCAAAGGGAAAACTCATTGAGCAAATACAACAAATAGCTGATGAAGGAGAAATGCCAATAAAAATTGAACTTGAAGAAAAGGTTTCTGAGCTGAAAAACAAATATTAAGCAAGATTGCTGAAAAATGTGCACACGCTGATGTATGTCTGGATGTCATTTTGGAAATAAATGATAAAATTTAAAGGTTTACCCATTACCTTAAAAAAACCAAATTAGCATAGATGTCTTCATTTATGATATTGGAAATATACTATCCATGGAGCAGTATCAGTGGGTTATTAAAGAAAAATAAATGGTAATTCCACATTACCATATCAAATCAAATTTGGTTCATTCATGACAGTAATAAATTTGTGTTTTAGATGTGCAAACACTCAGGAAGTATCATACCCATGTTTCCTTTCTAACAAAAACCCAGAAATTCATCAAAGTGGCCTAGTCAAATGAAAATTCCATTAGCATAAAGATCTCAAAATAGCAAAAAAAAATTAATATATGAGAAACAGTGGTAATCAATGACACAAGAGGAAACTCAATTTAAATGAGTTGTTACAATGGGAATTGGTAGGGGAGACTTCTTGAAATAGAAGGGACATAATATAAGAAAAAGGAACAAGCAAAACAACAGTGAATTTAGGGATGCAGATTGCCAAGCCGAAGGGCTCCTTCCAGCACTTCCTGGCTGTTACAATAAAGGGCAAATTACTTGACTGCTTGTGTCTTGGTTTCCTCTTCAGTATAATGAGATTAATAATAGCATCAACTTCATAAGATTGTTTTGAAGAATAAATAAGTTAGTGCCTGTAAAGGGTTTAGAAGAGGGCTCCATATAGAATAATTGCTTAACAAACGTGACCTATCATCATTGTTATTATTATATCATTGAGAGGGGCAGAAACATAATGACTATTTAATTCTTAACACTGCTAAAAAATAAGAAAGGCTCAAAATGTTCATTTAAATTAAGAAAAACGATAGAACACTTGACATAAATAATAGAACTTTGAAATCCCTTGAAGAAAAGGAGAACAAAGACACTTTAATTAAATCCAGATAATTAACCTGGATGACAAGAGGAGACAAAGGGCGTGTTTGGGGGGGGATGATTCGAAACACACTTTTGGACGTACTGAGTTTGAGGTGCTTCTCAGACAATTTGATATATAGGGACTCAGTCTAAAGGAATTCTACACTAAGGGCATGAATTTAAAAAAAACCTGAAATTTCTCAGATGTGGTTAAAGCATGGAAGAGTATCAAGGAGGAGGATTAGAGCAGTGTGTGCTTCGGCCACAAAGAGACTGGTAAGACCAAGCCTGAATACAGCAGAGAGAGGAGGCGCTGAGGCTCTGGACCCAAGGAGACTCAGATCGCTAAACTGATCACTCTGCCTGGGAAGGTCTCTACTCTCGGATGACTGTGTCCATCTTTATGCAGAGGTAGACGCCACACACGTGAAACAACATTGTAAGAATAGGATATAGGCCATGAAGCACAGAGGTAATCATTGCTTTCTCTACTCACCAAATTTTTATTAAACATCTGCATGGCAGGTGCTACACCTTTCCTAAGCTCTGTGTTTGAATGATTCATCTGGTGGTTCTGTCTTGGAAGGTTGTGGAACCTCTGGAGTGGGAGGCATGTCTTTCAGAGGTGCCTCACTGTGGGCAGGCCATTGAGAGGTAGCCCTTCTTCTGACCTGAGCTCTCTATTTCCTGGAGTTTCTGCCCATGTGCTCACTGACACCAGCTCTCCCATGCCTTCTCTGCAATGATGAATAAAGCCGATAGCTGCACTGTAAATCCTGCCTCCCTTAAGTGGCTTCTGTCAGGAATTTTGCCATAGAAATGAGAAAAGTAACTAACAGAAGGTCTATGACCATGAGAAAATGAAATCTTTCCTCAACCCACAAAAGGAGAAGTTTCTTTCCAGACATTAAATCAACAAACTAAATATTGGGATAGAAGGAGTTTCCATCTTCCGAGATTGGACATGTTCAGGGTGGTGTGACCATAGACCCCATCTTCTCCCTTTACTTTGTATGAAAGGAATTTATAAGTATTCAGTATGTACTGGGAGAGCAAACTGCCAAATACACTGCAATATATCCCAGAATTCTACCCATCCCAACAAGAATGTGAGCCACCTAGTTACTGTTCATTCTCCTTAGATCAATATCCCTGAAACCTGTGGATTATTTAGGAAGGAGAAAGTCTGTGTCTTAGATGCATCTCTTTCTCTCTCTTTACCCACACACTTCAACCTCAGGAGAAGCCTTTGCTCACAGCCCAGGTGAACACTGCACCGCAGATTCAAACTGTGGTTGTCAATCCCGTGTGCCATCATTAATATTCTGTCTGCAAAGCTGTGCCTCCTCATGTGACTGCTGCATTCCCTTCTGCAGCAGGAGTCCCTGCTCAAGGAAGACTCCTGACAGCCCTTACAAAATTCAAAATTGTAAGGGAGAATAGAGGAAGAAATACTCCGTTCCTTCCAAGTTGAGCTCCAGTGATACACAAGAACCAAAATATGACACCGTTAAAAAAAGAGTAACAATATTTTGTACAAAAAATCCACTGTAATAAAGATTAGAAAAAAAACTGGTATCAAAATTTATTCTGATTTCTAGTCTTTTTACACACTTCCTACTTCTAAATTGGATAGAGTTTAATTTTCAGTGAATTATTGGGGAGGGCACATGACCATGAATGATGCTTGTGTTATGCTTAAAATCCACAAAATTATATTGTAAATGACATGTTTCATTTTACAGTGATTTTGACTTTTGATTTATTTTGTTTATTTATTTTGTATATTTATACCACAAACAGTAAATGGTCATTTACTGTTGGAAATGGTGTTACATATCTGCAGTCCTAGTACTTGGGAGGTTGAGGCAAGAGAATCATAAATTCTAAGCCAGCTTTGTACCCTAGAGAGATGCTGTTTCAGATATTCAGGATGGTATAGCCATAGACCAGTATCCTGTATCAAAACAAAACAAAACATAATCTCCAATCATTAAAAAATTGAAAAGATGTATAAATGTATTTTTAAGATTAATCTTTGACTTTAAATAATGCCCATTAAAATATTTTATCACTTCTTCCTAAGTACTTATATTTATTATACTTACTTCATCTCATATATATTTAGTAAATGTTGCATTACTCACTGGCTCCATAAGTAAATTGATGAGTCTAAAGACTTAGTCCAGACACAAAAATTCATCTTCCTTCTTTGAAAGACATATTAACACCATGATACATAGCCTGGGAACACTGGCACAGCTGGAGGCAGTGTAATATGACTGAATAAGAAGGTAAACATGATCATCAATCACTAAGCTAGTCGCTGGGCCAAGCCTGTTATATACATCTCTCCATCTACACCTTCACTCTTGCTCTGCTTTGTCTCCTAGAGCTGAATACTCCTTGTGACCATCTAAGGCTACTCTGAGTGTTATGGTATAAATGGTCTGTCCCACCTTGACCTATTTCAAGCTACCCTCCTGATGTCACCGAACATGGAGTTGGGAAGAAATAGTAACTTGCACTTGGGGAGCTTATACCTCTGGATGTGCTAGGTCCCACTCCTTGTCACCCAAGGACATTGCTCCAGAAATTCTAACCCTTTGTTCTTGAAAGAACAATTTCTCTCTGTGAGCCTACTTTCATTTTTCCAGTTTAAAAGGAAAAACAAAAACTTACTTAAGTCTACTTTTGCCTGCTCTCTGTATTGCAAAACTTTTTGAAAGTGTTACACACATACATAGTGCTGCCTTTTCCATTTTCTCTTAAACTCACTTAGACTTTTCCCAATTGCCCACTAAAGATAGTCGTAAAGATCAATAATGACCCTGAGGTTAGAAAAATCCAATAACCAATCCAGTATTTCAATTTCATATTTAAATTTCTTTGAGCCAATATTTAATTCTGCAGCCTCGTGTTACTTGGACAATAAGCATATTAAATTCTTGGTTTCCAGAATTACTCCCCTCCTCTGGTTCTCCCCATCCCTCCTGAGCACATTTCAGCTGAAGCTAGGATGACCCTGAACTTCTGATCCTCCTGCCTCCACCTCAGTGTTGATATTATAGGCATCCACCAGCAAATCCAGTTTAGGAGCTGCTGGAGAATAGACCTAGGGCCTCATACATGGTAGGCCAAAACTCTATCTACATCCAGCTCTCATGGAGGACTTCCTTTCTGTTATTCTCACTCCCTTCAGTACCTCTCTCGTGGCTTTAGGACATGTCTACAGGAAAACTCTCAAATTTATTTCTATAGCTTAACCCACTCCCCTGAATTCCAAACTCATATATTCTACTGCATTTTCAACATCTGCACAAATGCCAAATAGGAATCACAAATTTATTGTACTCAAACCTGAACTTCCACTTCTGGACAGCCCCATTGATTCCACCTGTATAAAGAATACCTCAGCCACTGGCATCCTTCCCGTTTAAGGTTCAAACCAAAACCTTTCCAGTTCTCATCGACTCTCCCTCACACATCACATCAATCTGTGAAAATCATTCAATATGTGTACTCATGATGTATCTAGAACCTGATGTCTCTACATTCATTTTTATGACCATTTCCTACCTAGACACCTTCTAAATGGTCTCTCTGCTTTCACCCTACTTGTCTCTCATCTTCTCATTCTCAACACACTAGGCAAGGTAAACGTTGCAATTAAAATCAAGGTCATGTTCTCCCCTGCTTAAAACTCTCCTATGCTAGTTCATCTCATTGTAGGCAAAGCCATGGTTCTTACAATGGCCAGTCATGCTCCCCATAATATGGGCCTCTGTTACCCTCTAGTTTTTATCTTTGACTCCACCTTTTCTGGACTCACTGGTCTCCTTGTCCTTCCTTGAATAAGCTGAAGATTCCTTGACCATTAAGGTATTCATGCTAGCTGTGCCCCACACCCCGAGCATGCTTCTGCCAAATATTGCCTGATTCCATTTGGTACAATTTTCATGACTACTGGATGTACTTTCTCTAGAAACACCTACATGCTCACCCCAGACCTCCGTCTCTCTTAACCTGCCCCAAATCCGCATTAAAATTGGTATTGCGCTGCAATGGTGACTGCTGACTAGAAGCAGAAATTTCTTGAGGGCATGAATTCATCTTATTTTCTTCATTGACATACATGTAATATGAACGGTTACTGGCATGTAACTGGTAAATACTTTTTGAGAAAATGAACTATCTCATTTAACTCGTACAGTGCTATCTAGTGGATGCTGCCAATTTCCTTATGTTGCAAATTTTAAAAAACTGAGGTTTGGATAAATTAAGCATATGGCTCACATCCAAGAATGCTAAGCGGTGAGTCACAAATTCAAATGTGTTAGTAGGCAAGCTATATGTTACTGATAGGGTCTGAACTTCATTAAAATGAGTCTTGGATTATAATACACATAATTTTCATTCATTATTTTAAAAGTGCATTTGTTATATAAACTACTTGTAAGCGATTATTTCTTCCAGAGGATAGAAAAGTTAGAGAACCTCATTTTAATAATTTGGAGTAGGTGTGGTTACTCAGTTTCCTCATT
>PVHP010023738.1:0-27006 GCA_004024765.1 Zapus hudsonius | reverse complement strand
AAAAAAAAAAATATGGGCATCTAGGGCTGGGGATATGACTCAACAGTAGAAGTTGCCTTTCATGTGCAAAGCCCAGGGTTGGATGTTGGGTCCCCAGAATTTTAAAAATGTCCCCAAAAGCCCATCAGTCCTCAAACAAACAATCAGAATTTAAAAGACATAGACACATATTCACACAGGACACCAGAAGAACAAAACAAACATTTTGGAATTGATAAAATGTTTCTCACAGATCTGTAAGCAACTCAAGAACAAAAGAAAAAACTTCTAATATTAATGAGCCAACACTTTAAAAGATAGGAATGCATGTGAAACTATGCCAAATATATTCACACTACACACTTAGTCTCATTACTAGAAGATATTCTGTAATTACAGATAGTTGTTTAGAAAACAAATTAAGTCAATACACAAACTGTTGCTAGTATGGAAACTCCTAGCATTACTACAATAAGCCTTACCTCTTTTCCATAATTTCCAGTGTCAAGTGCAACAGCTCCCTTTTACTCTTTTCTCTTCTTTTTACCATCTCTAGAATGGTGACAGCACGACTTAGATCTCGACGTAGCTTAAGCATTTTTTCATAAGAAGCTTCGTCATTTTTGCGATTCTGAAAACATAAATTGCTTTTTTTAATGTCAGTAAGCACTTCACACTCCTTGTATGATGTGTAGATTTCTTCAGGTATGAAATGTACATATTCAAAGAGTTAAGGGAGAGCTTAAAGACACTGGAGGGAGCATGGATCACCAGGGAATCCATTTGGTATATGATTTTTAGTGGACCAATATTAACATATATCATTAACAACCCATAAAGTTCTAAAGGTCAACTCATTTTAAATTAATACTTTCCATTGTAATTTTAAGGAAAGTCATGCTTAGGCACAAATTATAATCATTGTGATTATAACTTAAATCTTAAAAAACCTCACTTTTCGAGTTTGCATTTTTTCCGTCCGTCTTCTAAAAGCCACATAAGGATCATTTGTGCTAGAACCATCTCGCTTCTCTTGCTTCACGGACGGGATCAGAGACGGTCCTCGACAGCTTTTTCTCTTTTTAATCCAGTATTCATAAACGTCTCTAATTAACTCATCATCTTCTTTTAGCAGGAGTTTGGCTTCTTGCAGACTGACTGGCTAAATGTAAAACCATTATGTCACTTTCATAAAACACATATACAGAGTTCAAAAGTGTTACTTCTAATTTACATGACAAAAATCAAGACTACAGCAGTATTAACACAGTGTATGTGGTGGGAGGTATTGGGGACAGGGTCTTAAGTACACACGGTTGGCCTCAAACTTACTATGTGGCTGACGACCTTGAACTTCTGATTCTCCTGTGTCTACTACTATTTCTCCAAGGCACTATGTCTGGTTTGTGTGGTGCTGGGGACTGAACCCAGAGCTTTGTGAGCACCAAGCCAAGAACTGTACCAACTGAGCTACAGCCCCCGCCCCTAACGTGCATAAAAAAACATTACTTCACAATTTTTTTATACTTCTATGATATCAAATTGCATGTCATATAGCATGCTAAATACATTTCATGACTTCAGGTCTTTATCTGGCTTACTCATCAAATATGCAAACACCAGTTTAATCTTTCTCTATCTTATAGCTGGGGAAAGGGAAGCACAGGGAAATGTAAACAAATTACACAAGATTATATAAATTCGTAATAGGTTGAGGTGAGATGTGAATTTAAGCTCACAGAGGCTTGCTCAGCTCTCAATGCTACACGGTGCCCATACAACACATCATAAATGAGGGCGTACCTGCTGACCGCTGCCTTTTTCTAGGCGGTCAATCATCTCCTCAAACTGCAGTGGGCAGATGTCAATCTTCTTTTTCAGTTTATTCACAAAAACTTCATCTTCAGAATCCAAATCATAGTCAGGCTGCTCAGCATCCAAACTAAAAGCTGAAGGAAGAAACTGCAGACATCACTCATGTGCGAACCCAACAACAAAATCTCACACATGTCTGCATAAACCCGCAGGCATTACTCAGGTGCAAGCCCACCAAGGAAACCTCTCACAGGTATTTGAGGAAAAGCAACGCCAACATTTCCTAAACATAGAGATTTATGGATTTTGTTTGCAGAGTCACACTCTAAGCTTATGAATAGTTCTTCAACAAAAAACTATCAAAATTGAGGTAGGTTGACATTAAGGAAAATACTGTATAGTTTGACATCAAAAGTCACCTCCAGGGATGAAGAGATGGCTCAGCAGTTAGGCACACTTCATGCACAGGCTTGAGGGCCTGATTTCAAATCTCTAGATTCATGTAAAACAGCTGGTCCTGTGTGCTTGAAACCCCAGTCCTTGAGGGGAGCAGAGACCAAGAATCTTCAGACTCCCACAAGCTCTGGAATTAATAAAATGAGACTCTGGCTCCAAACAAGATGAGTGTGAAAGCAATGGAGCTGGACACAAAGTGCTCCACTCGGGCCTCCGCAGGTGAGCGCATGGAGCACTGCAAGGGCACATACAAGTGCGTGCACGTAAACACACACACACACAGAAACAAATCAAACAAAATAGTTTCTAACTCAAAACTTGTCAAAGTGTGTGGGGAGCTGTTTATTGTGCCTTAAACTATGTCAACATTGTTTTGAAGGTCTCTGTCCTTCCCCCTACTAACCAATGCTAAGTTCATGTTTCTCTGCCAAACTTTCTCTCTCCTGCCTACAGGCTTCTTCCTAGAGATCACATGACTCTTGCTGTGGCCAGGTTACCTAGCAACCTGGTTATGCTAATTCCTAACCGCCCATGCATCCCTTCCTGAGAGAGGATATTTAAGTACTGCATTTTCTGTAATAAAATGAGTCTGATCGGAAATACCGACTTGCTCCATCCTTTGTGTCTCTTGTTCCTTTTTCATTCTCACCCCCTCTCTAGAGCCTTTGCTGATTGACCTGCAGGCCGGGGCAAATTGGTGCCAAACGTGACCAGAGTTGGTATATAGTATGAGGGAACCGGTAAAGAACACTGAATCGGAAAGCCGCGGTAAATATAGAAGAGAAAAAGTGACCACCCACAAAGTAGCCTGCCTCATGAACCAAGGTCTGGTAAGTGATCAGTGATTATGGGACAAAAAATAAGCATGAGATAATTGTTAAAGATTTAAAAAGAAGCTTTAAAGATGCAAGAGGTAAGGGTTTAAATAAAAGATTTTAAAAGAATTTTTGATTTTATAAAGGGAATTGTCCCTGGTTCCCCCAACAGGGAGCTATAGATGGAAATAAATGGAAAAGAGTTGGTAACGTTTTGCAGTTTTATTACAAAAAATTCGGTCCTGGGGCTGGAGAGATGGCTCAGAGGTTAAGGCACTTGCCTCTAGTGCCTAAGGACCCAGGTTCAATTCTCTAGGGGCCACACAGGCCAGATGCACACGCTGGCGCATATGTCTGGAGATCATTTGCAGTGGCTGGAGGCCCTGGCATGCCTATACACACACACTCTCTCCTTCTCTCTCTCTCTCTTTGTATGTATCTCTCTGCTTGCAAATAAATAAATAAATAAAATATTTTTAAAAATCCAGTCCTGAAAAAATTCCTGTAGCTGCCTTTTCTAATTGGAATTTAGTTATTGTGAGGAAAGAGTCCAATTACCAAGCAAGGATCTAGAAGAAACAGAATTAGATTTAATTTCTTGGGATAGTGAGGATGAACAGTTAAAATCAGAAATAACCCGAACTGGAGATTGCAAGGAAAAAACAAAAACTAAAATCAAATCTGATAAGATTGAAATAAATAGAAAGCCTATGAAAATATATCCTTCCCTAGAAAATCTTAAACAAAAAATGATGCTATTTTGTCATATTCTGACTGCGAGAAAATTGAGGAAGAGGCTGCAAATTACCATAATTCGGACTGGCGCCATTTAAAATTCATCCTCCTCACTATTGTCCGGAAGCCTTTGTGCCATTCCCTGACTCAGCTCCATTTCCTATTAAAACCATGCCTAAACATAAGAAAGAATTAAAGGAAAAAATAGCCCACCTCAGAGAACAAATTCAATTAGAGAAAGAACATTGAGAGTTAACTGACCAACTAAGCAATTTAAGAACAGAAATTTCTAAAATAAAAAATAAAGAACCTCTTCCTTATTCGCAGCCACCTTTAAAAAGGGGAATCAGCCGGGTGTGGTGGCACACACCTTTAATCCCAGCACTCGGGAGGCAGAGGTAGGAGGATCACTGTGAGTTCAAGGCCACCCTGAGACTACAGAGTGAATTCCAGGTCAGCCTGGGCTAGTGAGACCCTACGCCGAAAAACCAAAAAAATAAAAATAAAAAAATAAAAATAAAAAAGGGAATCATATCTGATGCTTTGTCAGAGAAATCATTATCAGATCTAAGAGAGCCACTGACTTTCCCCGTATTTGAAAACATGGAAGGAGAAAGACTTGTAAGAGCCTATAATAACGCTCAGGCAGGTAATGGCTGGACTATAGAAATACTGACAGGAGAAGGCGAATTTGCAGATTCTGATGCTCAAACGCTGTTTGATGCGGGACTTTTTCCCCAGATTCAAACTGCCGGCATAAAGGCATGGGGAAAACTGCCCTCAAAAGGGGATTTGAGTTCCTCTCGTACTAGCATTAGGCAAGGAACTGATGAGCCATTTATTGAATTTGTAAATAGATTGTTAACAGCAGCTGGAAGGATTTTTGGCAGCCCTAATACTAGAACAGAGTTTATAAAGCAGCTAGCTTTTGAGAATGCCAATGCTGCTTGCCAAGCAGGTATTAGACCATACAGAAAAAAGACAGATCTATCTGGTTACATCAGGCTGTGTTCAGATATTGGGACAGCCTATCAACAAGGCCTTGCTATGGCCGCCACCCTACAAGGGTCTACTGTTAAACAATTCCTAAGTCAGCAAATTAAGAGCAAATGTTTTAACTGCGAAGGAATAGGCCATTTTGCTAAGGACTGTGGGGCTAATAATAAATGGCCCAATCTTAAAAACCCAGCTCCCAGACTGTGCCCTAAGTGCTGCTATGGAAAACATTGGGCAAATGAATGTAAATCACAGATGCTGCAGGAAGTCCCCTGTTACCCTATCAGGGAAACGGGAAACAGGGCCAGCCCCAGGCCCCTCAACTCAGACAGATCTTTGGGGCAGTCAGATTTGTACCCGAAAACAACAATCCATTTCAGAACTCTGTCGAGCTACCTCAGGGAGCACAGGACTGGACCTCTGTTCCACTGCCCACACAGTATTGACCCCTGAGATGAGCATGCAGACATTGCTCACGGGTTTGTACGGTCCGCTGCCCACTGATACCTTCGGCCTGATAATTGGATATAGTAGCTCTACCCTAAATGGCCTGCAAGTGTTTCCTGGAGTTGTGGACAATGATTATGAGGGAGAAATAAAGACTATGGATTCTTCTCCTTCAAACATAAGCACTGTCTCCACTGACCAAAGAGTTGCTCAAATGCTGCTACTCCCACTTTTACATACTGGCAATTGAATTAAAAATGCTAATCAAGGCACCAGGAGTTTTGGCTCTTCTGATGCCTACTGGATTCAAAAAGTTTCCCCTGCTAAGCCAATGTTAACTCTTTGGCTAGATGAAAAGAAATTCCAAGGCTTCTTAGACACTGGAGCTGATGTCACAATTATTAGAAGGGAGGATTGGCCATCTCAATGGCCTTTGTCCCCCTCCTTAACTAATCTGAAAGGCATAGGCCAAAGCAGAAACCCAGATAAAAGCACCAAAATTTTAAAGTGGAGGGACTCTCAGGGAAACACTGGAACAATTCAAGCTTTTGTAGTTACAGGCCTTCCCATAAACCTCTGGGGAAGGGATTTACTCTCTCAAATGGGCATAATAATGTGCAGCCCTAACGAGATGGTCACTGCCCAGATGATCTCTCAAGGTTTCATACCTGGAAAGGGCTTAGGAAAAAATGAAACTGGTATTCCCCCTTCCCATAAAGATTAAAAGTAATCAAGGATGATCCTGTGTGGGTTAGTCAATGGCCTCTATCAAAAGAAAAATTAGAAATTGCCCACCAGTTAGTACAGGAACAATTAAAAGTGGGACAGGTTATAGAAAGCAACTCGCCCTGGAACACACCCATTTTTGTTAAAAAAAAAAAAGAAATCAGGTAATTGGAGATTGCTCCAAGACCTAAGGGCAATTAACAAAACAATGGTTCTCATGGGATACTTACAGCCTGGCCTTCCCTCCCCAGTTGCCATTCCTCTCAATTTCTATAAAATAATCATTGATCTCAAGGATTGTTTTTTTACTATCCCTCTACACCCTGCGGACCAGAAACGCTTTACTTTTAGCTTACCATCCATTAACTTTATAGAACCAATGAAAAGGTATCAATGGAAAGTGCTGTCACAGGGAATGGCTAACAGCCCGACCCTGTGCCAAAAATTTGTCGCCACAGCCATACAAGGCGTGCGTAATAATTGGCCAGACTTGTACCTCGTACATTTTTTGGATGATATTCTTATTGCAGGAAAAGATGGACAACTGGTCCTTAAATGTTTTAGTGAACTTGAAACCTCCTTAAAAAATCAGGGGCTTCAAATTGCTTCTGAAAAGGTATAGCTACAAGACCCCTATACTTATTTAGGCTTCCAGCTCTCAGGTACTAAAATTACTAACCAAAAGATGGAACTTAGATTATACACTCTAAAAATGCTTAATGATTTCCAAAAGTTACTAGGGGATATAAATTGGCTAAGGCCATATCTCAAACTAACAACAGGAGACCTAAAATCCCTATTTGACATTTTGAAGGGAAACCCTGATCCAAATTCCCCTAGGCACCTTACCAAAGAAGCACGCTTTGCTATAAAATTGGTAGAAGCCATCCAGTCACAATTTGTGACTGCTATTGATTATGCAAAACCGCTGATGTTTATCATCTGCAAAACGGCTTTAACCCCTACCTCAGTCTTCTGGCAGACTGCTCCAATCATGTGGGTTCACCTGCCTGCTTCTCCAGCCCATGCAATTTATCCTTAACAGGCACTGGAAGAGCTTATTTGCTTAGGGAGGGACCATGGAAAACAGTATTTCGAAAAAAAGAACTAGACATCAATATTCAACCCTATTCTAAAGGACAAATAGATTGGTTAATCCACGTCACAGAACATTGGCTCCTTGCTTGTGCTTCCTATTCTGGATTGATAGATAATCATTATTCCCCTAACAAACTTCTACATTTCGTTAATGTGCATGATTTTGTTTTCCCCACGTTAACCTCTTTCCAGTCCATTCCCCATGCCCTTCTGGTATTTACCGATGGGTCATCCTCTGACTTTGCGGCTTATGTCTATCTCGATAAAACTGTCCAATTTAAAACCCAAGGCAAGTCAGCTCAACTTACTGAACTCCAAGCTGTACTTGCAGTTTTCTCCACCTTTCCAGACAAGCCTTTTAATTTGTTTACTGACAGTGCTTATGTAGCTTATTCTATGCCCCTGTTGGAAACTGCAGCACAAATAAAAAACACATCTAGAGCAGCTTTGCTATTTAAACGATTACAGACATTTATTCATAAAAGAAAACACCCTTTTTATATTGGCCACCTATGGGCCTATTCTAACCTGCCTAGGCCTTTGGCTGAAGGAAATTGCAGAGCAGACTTGGCTATGCGACAAATATTTTATGTAACTGACAAGGATAAAATTTCTTCTGCCTTAAAGGCTCACCAACTTCACCACCTAAATGCCCAGACTCTAAGGCTAATGTTTCATATCTTGTCAAAACAAGGTATTTTCTCTTCCAAACCTGCCAGCAGAAGGTATGTCTGCATACCTCAATAAGGTGGGACTGTAGGGCCCCTTCCCCATGCCCAGTTGGCTGAGCTGTTCATTACTAAGGCCATGCAGACATGCTCAGACAATGGAAACTTTTAGGCTCCTAATGAATAAGAAAAAATTAGATACAAAATGGCTTAAGGTTAAAATTCAATTAATTGATTTCTAGTCAACTTATATAGCCTATTTTCTATAAAATCATTTATTCAGGATAAGTTAAGCCTTGTAGATATATTATAGGAGAATAAGCATGACCTCACTGCCCTCTCCCCTATATTTATTGTTACATTCTTCAGGCCACTAGTGGCCAGTCACTTAGCATGAAGTGAGAAACTACCAGAGCTTTGAAGTCCAGTGAGACAAAAGAAATAATTGCTTTAGCTGTGATAAGGAAGTTAAGTTGAGGCTGGAGATCACCTGGGGAGGAACCCATTGAGTTGCTAGGTGCTTGTAATTTACATGCCTAAATATCATGTACACATCTCTTTGTAATTGGGACCCGGGTGTAAATTTAACCCTCCTCTCCTCTTGCTGTGAAGGCTTTGTCTGTTTGTTGCTGGATATTCCTACAATAGATACATGTGATCTATTTACAGAGCTGAGGCAGGGGGGCAAATGCTTACTGGACTAATAAAAAATTTCCTCCTGGGTTATTCGAAGGCATTTTCCTGATTCTACAATTTTGGATTTTAACTATGATACAGACTTTTGTCTCCTCAGGTTAACGTTGATCAGTTTTGAAAGTTCTGCCATGGGTAAATTGATATATATATATTCTAAGGTTTCAAAGGTAACATCATTCTCAGATGCAGTAAAAATGTTAAACGTAGCTGTTTCAGAGATCATTATGTTTTGCCTATGCTGTCTCAAAATGTACAGCATAAAATTATTTACAGGAGATATTTTTATCCATAGATTAAAGCCTATAAAATGTGCTAATAAATGTTATATGGTTTGTCAGTTTTCTTAAACTACATTCATAAAGGTCCTACTTACAAAGATATGCCTAATTCTTTTGATACTAGAATATTTTTTTCCTTCTATTAGATAAAGGTTAAGTCAAATTGGTATGATTTCTCTGAATTCTAATAAGGATAAAAGACTAAGTTCTATAGACAAAATGCGTTGGATGCCAATTTTCCTATAAAAGCCAATTACAGATATTAGTGCTCATGGACTTAACAATAGAAAGGCAGATATTAATGTGTTCAACTGGCTTTGACTTTAGGAGAGAGCTCCTCCTATTGCCAAAATCCCAGAAACAGACATTTTCCAATACTTCCTCAGAAGCCAGACTGGCCCTCTGGTTCATGACGAATGTAAAGGAAATTTATATCTTCTTTGTGGTGCTGAAGTCCATGATTATGTGGGTAAACTGAGTCAAAAGAGAAAAACATAAGGTTTCTTTTCTCATCTATTGCTCAATGGTTAGAGACATTGTCTACCGTAAGTGCTGTATGTTTTCTGTTTACTTATAAATAAAAAAAGGGGGGGAATATCCCTAAAAGTGTCTTACTTATAAGTCTGTTAAGGACCAGGCTGTTCATTAGTTAGAGATACTTTTCAATGGTTGTAAAATTTCCAATTAAACATTTCTATTATATATATAATATATATATATATATAATATATATATATATTTGCTTGGTCTCCTTCATTAAAAAAATTAATTTTGGGTTTTTTTCTAAAAGACTAGTCACAGAAAGCTTTTTAATAAGGTGACCACCACAGGTCAACTTTAGTACTAAATGATTCTCCCTTCCACCTTAGGAGCTAACCTGGAGCTCGGGAGTCCTTTTCTTATTAAAAACCTTTTCTTTTTCATCAAACTAATGACCTTCCTCTGTCTACAAATAGATGCTATAAGATTCAGCTTACCCAGATCCATATTCTTAAACTTGAAATGGCTGACGATGAAAATTCAGTCTACATAAATAAAATTGCTGCTGGACTGGTTAGCCAAAGACGGGTAAGAGAACCTTGCATTCTAAGCACGGCCTGGCCCGACCTAGGACAGGAGCCCCGCCATTCATTGCTGGGTCATTCAGAGATGGGTAAGGGAGGCCTGAATGGTAAAGGATCAAGTCAACCTAAGACAGAGCAGGGACGATAGGGTCTCTGTATCTAAGACGGGTAAGACTTATTTCTGGGGTTCCAACCTAAGACAGGCACAGTCCATCCTGCCATTTAAAAATATTTAAGAAAGGGGGACCCGTGGGGAGCTGTTTATTGTGCCTTAAACTATGTCAACATTATTTTGAAGGTCTCTGTCCTTCCCCCTACTAACCAATGCTAAAGTTCATGTTCCTCTGCCAAACTTTCTCTCTCCCATCTGCAGGCTTCCTCCTAGAGATCACATGACCCTTGCTGCGGCCAGGTTACCTAGCAACCTGGTTATGCTAATTCCTAAGTAACCACCCATGCATCCCCTCCTGCGAGAGGATATTTAAGTACTATCTGTTCTGTAATAAAATGAGTTTGATCGGAAATACCGACTTGCTCCATCCTTTGCGTCTCTTGTTCCTTTTTCATTCTCACCCCTTCTCTAGAGCCTTTGCTGATTGACCCGCAGGCTGGGGTTAAAGTGCCGAGAAGTAACCACCAAGAGAGCTCAGCACTAAATGGAACATCTCTAACATACCATCCAAGGCTCAGGGAACATTGTGTAAGAGGAAGCCTAAAGAATTCAAGAGCCAGTCAGGTGTGTTGGCACACGCCTTTAATCCCAGCACTTGGGAAGCAGAGACAGGAGGATTATTGTTAGTTTGAGGACAGTCTGAGCCTACACAGTGAATTCCAGGTCAGCCTGGGCTAGAGAATCCCTATATTGATTTAAAAAAGAATGTAAGAACCAAAGGATGGAGAGGATGGTTTGGAACCTCTCTCCCAGACAGGAAGGGGCCATTCACTGCAGCTGTGACTTCACAGCAGCTATCATTACCCGAACAGGATTGGGTTCAAAAACACTGGCATGGACGGAGGGGAAAACAACAACAAAAAGACATCAAAACAGAAAAGAGACTAGTTGGAAAAAAGAAAAATACATTATGTACATGTATGAAAATCGTCAATAAAAGAAAAAAAAATTGGGCTGGAGATGGCTAAGTGGTTAAGGCACTTGCCTATAAAGCCTAATGACCTGTGTTCAATTTTCCAGTACCCAAGTAAAGCCAGACACACAAAGTGGCACATGCATCTGGAGTCCATTTGCCAGTGGCTGGAGGTCCTGGTGTGCCCATTCTCTCTGTCTCTCTTCTATCTCTGCTTGCAAAGAAATAATAAAAAATATTTTTTAAAAAGAAAAAAAACTATCTATTTTTTTCTTTCCTCTGGCTTAATTCTTTCTACTATTTTTCAAGTCCGACAGTTAGAATGGTGAATCATTTTACCTACTCTCTCTAGTGTCAGTATTTCTTTAAAAAACTATTTTATTTATTTGCAAACAGATAGAATGGGAATACCAAGGCCTCTTGCCACTGCAAACACATTCTAGACATAAGTGCCATATTGTGCATCTGGCTTTACATGTGGCTACTGGTACTAGGGAATGAACCTAGGCTATGGCTATCAGGCTTTATTTATAAACAAGTGCCTTTGACTGCTGAGCCATCTCCCTGGCCTCTAGTGTATTTTATATCCAGGAATATCAAATTTCTGATGCCACACAGCATGTTATAATTCATAACTTCAGGCCTTTGTATCAGACATTTTCTGCTTACTCACCAAATAGGCCAATTTAATTTTTTCCATACACAGGCTGACATCATCCTTTGAAATCTTGATTGTCACTCACCCTGAAAGTGGTGCCTAGCTTTGTTCCCTTTTTCAGAAACTTTGAACCATCACCAGAAAAACGGCTGGGTAGACACACATCATTTTGTATAAATTACATAACTGCAAACAGACTTAAAGTCTTCTGTCTCAGGTCATTCCCTTTCTTCACACACTCTCTGCACATGCTTTGTAATTTACTGGCCAAGCAGGTCTGCCTCCTATTAACATGAAACTGACCATGAAGGAAGACATATGATATGCCTTCATCATCCTTGCACCTCACAGTGTTCTGAGAAAGAGTAACATGTATGCTCCTCTGCAGGAGAACTCAACTGGAGATAACCTAATTTTATGTATTCTACTTAAGTGGGAAGAACTGTCACAATAAAAAACAGTCATTTGCTACTAAAGCTGAGGTAGGTGAGAGAGAAAACTATTTGGCACAAGTATCCTTTCTCTCTGCTTCAATCTTAAAGTAATAATCAACCCAGAGGAATCCAGTTAAGTATTTATAGAATTAAATGTAATTATTTTACTGTCTCATTTTTCAATTTGATCTATATATATATCTATATATATATATACACATATATATATATCTCAATTCCTAATTAAAGTGACTATTTAGATCATGCACAAACCTCTGGATGTTAGCATCTCTAACCTGTGCTATTTGCAGCAATAGACCCCTCAATAACTTCATGCTTTCATTTTGTATCATTGCTATATAACAGGGTTTTGGAGACCCTGGAGTGGATGAAAAATTTTTAGGTTAAAACATTTGATTCTTGTTTCTCTAACCAAATTATTTCAGATTTGCACTTGTCTACCTGACATATGTGGTTAGTTAAATCCTTATGAATTAAGTGAAATTTAAAATTCAGTCTTTAGCCACATTAGCCATGTTTCAAGTGCTAAACACCTATAATGTGCCTAGTGGCAAGGGCTGTACTCGAGCACAAACTATAAAGTATTTCTATCATTACAGAAGGCAGACCTAACTGATAAAGGTAACTATTAATGTTTTACCTCTTTAATTTTTTTAAGAATCTCATTTATATATTATACTTTGGCATATTCCATTGTAAGATTTAGCTTTTCTTTAGATCAAGAAAAATTTTGGGGCTGGGGAGGTTGCTTACAAAGCCTATCAGCCTGGGTCTGATTCCCTAGTACCCATATAAAGCCAGGTGCACAAAGTGGCGCATGCATCTGGAGTTCATTTAAGTGGCAGGCCGCCTTAAAGACACACCCATACTCACTCTGTCTCACTCTCAATTAAAAAAAAAAAAACCCACAAAACCTAATTGTTTCTAAAGATGAAATAAACCTGCCCCAGTATTGCCTTTATATTAGCTGGTATAGATCGATAACAAGTCACACCTGTCAGGGAACTGAAGCTAGACTGGGAAGGAAGATTCCTTTTACACAAATCAGGAAACTGGAATCTTTTCCATTGATGTTAACAAGGATCTTACAAGATCCCCTTGTCTTTGCAAGAGGCTTTTGTTGGGGGGGGGGCAGTGCAATCATTAAAAAAATTGTGTATGGAGGGAGTTGAGCTAGGGTCTCGCTATGTAGTTTGGGATGGCTTGGAACTAGTTATTCTCTTTACTTCTGAAGTTCTGGGCCTATAGGTATGTGTAGTCATACCCAGCTCTGGTTAAATTCTATCAGTAGCCAGGTGTGGTGGCCCACATCTATAATGCCAGCACTTTGGGAGGATGAGACAGGAAGACTGCAACAAGTTGAAGGCCATTCTGGGCATCATAGTGAGGCCCTATCTTAAAAAAAACACTCACACAAAAAAAGGAAAATAAAAAAACAAAAGACAACAACTCCTCCAAAGAAAGTTCCATCATTTAAAATGAAGTCTTTTAAAAAAAAATGTTCTATAATTACCGCACTGTACTGTACGAGCTGACTCCTCTTAAAAGGTCAAACCCAGACATATGCATAATTTAAAAACAAAAACATGCTAAGGGTATCGTTCAGTGGTAAAGCATTTGCCTAGCATGTATATGGCCTGGGTTTCCCAGACAACAAAAATGAAAACATATAGAAAACAAAACAAAACAAAACCCTCAGTAACTACTGTAAGTAGAGTGTATGTGTATACAGATATGGGAACGGCTATCAAGTTTAAGTGAAGAGAGATCTAAGAGTATAACAGCTGACCTGATAATCTAGATGGCCAGTCACTAATGAGTGGGGAGCACACAGTGTGGCCTTATGTGGGTACTCACTGAGTTGAACCTGGGCCATCAGGCTTTGCAAGCAAGTGCCGAGCTATCTTCCCAGGACCCACTCCCCCCCCTCTTTTATGAGACAAGGTCTATGTGGTTTAGATCCTCTGGTCTCAAGTCTCCAAAATGCTGGGATTATAGGCACGAGCCACCATGCCCAGCAAAACCAAACCAAACCAAACCAAACCAAACCAAACCAAACCCTTTTTGTTTAAAAGTTTACTTATGTAGATCCCAGGAATACCTGTGCACCTCATCCATCTACTTATCCATCTACTGCTAGGATTTGTTGCTGATCTCATGGTTTGCACTTGTGCCTGAACTAGTATAAGTTATCTTAACACAAACTTCTTTAAAGTCGCTGAAGAAAAATTACAGTAATGGCTCTTACTAATACAATAATTTAATTTTGCCAGCTGATCTAATAGCTTTCAATACCTTCTCTCCTCAGGAACAGGATTAGGTGTGATTTTAGCCGCTATCATTATTAATCTTCTATGTGGACCACTTCTGCTACCTTTGTCTTTTTTTCTTTAAAAGCTTTTATTTGTTCTCAAGCAGAGAGAGAGAGAAAGAGAAGAGAGATAAGACAGAGAGAATGGGCACGCCAGAGACTTAGATGCTGCAAACTTACTCCTTGGTGCATGTGCCACTTTGTGCATATGACTTTATGTGGGTAATGGGGAATCAAACACAGGTTGTTGGGCTTTGCAGTCAAGCGCCTTAACTGCTGAGCCATCTCTCTAGCCCAACCTTTGTCTTTTAAGACTCTGAAATGTTTGTAGAAATATGTTCCTCCTCCCTAGGCTTTTATCACCGCCACTGCCCTCTTTAGCACATTCCTTGCTGGGCCAAAAACACTAACTAGCCTAGCATGCAAAAGGCCCTGGGTTCAATGCCTGAGACCATAAAAAATGCACAAATTCCTTACTTTGTGTCTATCCAATTTTGTCCATAATTAGGACATGCAATTTTGACTACAATAAACGCATCACAGCTGGAAGCACACAATGCTCATCTGTTTCTCATAACTGATGATAATTTTGATGAGCAGCCAAGACGTTGTCCAATCATTTCACTATTTAGTTAATTTATCTTCCCCTCCCTTATACAACTAACAAGCAACTTGTGGGGAGACCTTAAAACTACGCAAATATTTTGCTTACCAAATTTCCCCCTTAAATTGAGCAAACATTACTGATCCTCATGTGATTCAATCTTGACTATGATAAATGCAAAAATGTTTTTTTTTCTGATTCAACATATAAAATGAGCTCTTGGCATATTGCTATTAAGTACAAAGTATTCTTCTTTCCATACATTTATAGATTCCTACTTTTTCAATGGTTTGTAATTTATTACTGTACTTAGTTTATTGCTCAAATTATTTTGGACTTTTATCAGTTTTGTTGAGTATTTACTATCTGATATAGCAAATTGTTCCTGGGTCACCTGGTACCTGTCCTGTCCTGGCTCTGGATCAGTCATTCTTCCAAGGAATTGTGGTTCCACTTGGCAGAGAATTGATGAGTGGGCACTATGTGTGCTTACTGCCTCTGAGTACTATTGCTTCTCACTCCTTCAGAAGAAAGGTTAGAAATTCTGCATTACACAGGTGCTGCACTCATACACCCATATAGATGAACAGGTTGTCACAGTTTCCTCAGGACAACCTAGTAGCCCAAGCACAAAGGAAATGGGAAAGAAAAGACCTGTTTTTTTCTATTTTGGGCTAAAATGTTTTGTCCCAGAAAAGAAAAATCCTGTCCATATAATCTAAAAGCCTTCTATATGAACGATCAAGAGAAACGACATTAAGACCCTTTGGATCAGGAGACACTAAGTGAAAGAGTTCTACAGTCTGGAACTAAAGATAATGATGGTTTAGTAAGCAGGTTTTTCCTGCAGAACTCTGAGAAGGATTTAGAGAAAAACAAAAGAACTTCTTTTCTAAGCCAAGTGAAGACAAGATGCAGAATTTCCAAGTGAATGTATGGTGAAATATCTCCCCCATCCAAAAAATGTTAGTAAATAATACTGAAATAATTAGTGATAATATTTAATGAATTTGGAAAAAAAAATCACAAGACTACCAGAGCCTACAGTACACAGTAGTAATAGGTACTATGACTATGGAGGTGGGGAGAGAAATATAATATGCAAGTTTCCAGAAATATATGCTTGCGGCCTTTCAAGAAATACTAATTACTAATTTAAAAACTCAATGAAAAATTTGTGTCACTTTAGTTTAAGAGCTTTACAAATTATAAATTCGAGGAAATGAAATGATTGAGTTCATTCATACATATACATCTAAAATTCCTTAAGAATTATACATATTATATGTAAATATAAATGGCTCATATATATAATTATTTTTCATTTGAAAAGAACTTACTTGTCTTCCTCATTAATAATTGTATATTAAAAGTCAATTTTAAAGAATTAACACCAATCTTATACTTTCTTACAATAAATTCAGGAATACAATCAATATTTTTATGGCATCAGTACTGATATCCAAATCCTCTAAGATTAGGAGTAAGACAAATATGCCTTACTCTCTTGCCCCTCTTGACATGATATTGCTAAAACTCTAGCCAACATTTTTGTTGTTTTGGTTTTTGGAGGTAGGGTCTCTCTCTAGCCCAAGCTGACCTGGAATTCACTAGGTAGGCTCAGTGTGGTCTTGAACTCATGGTGATCCTCCTACCTCTGCCTCCCCAGGGCTGGGACTAAAGGCATGCACCACCATGCCCAGCTAGTTCTGGCCAATATTATAAGGCAGGAAAATAAAGACAGGTGGTTAGAAAAGGAAAAATAAAAACTGTTTGCAAGCTATGACACGATTGTCTCAGAGAATCTACAAACACTTCCTGGGCTAGTGGGACATTTGTGCAGCTGTATTTCAATGTACTGACAAAGAACGAGGGGAGTCAAAGCTAAAGGCACTGTATCAAAACTGTTTCCAAGAAATGAAAGCCAGCTAGCAAAAATAATGTATAGTGTCAAAGAAGAGGAGGAAGACATATGGCTAGGAGCACTCACACAATAAAAAGGTCCATCCTCCTGAGACTGTGCTCATGATTGGGGATACCCACATAGTAAAAGCATCCACCATCCTGAAGCTTAGAGACTTAAACCAAGTACTACTAAAAACTAAAACCCTGGTGTTACAAACAAGCTTGATTTAAAACTTATATGGCACACCTTTAATCTCAGCACTGGTGTCTAAACAAACAAACAACAACAACCACAAACTTATATGAGAAAGACCCTAAATATGAACACCATTTTGAAAAAGAAAATGAGGGATCACACTCCCTCATGTTAAGGATTACATTTAGTTGTAATAATCAAGATTGGTGCTGTGTTGGGATATGCACATATATCAAGGAATCCAAAAATAGATCCAATAGGGCAAGGCAGTACATGCCTGTTGCTTGTAATCCCCACCAGATGATTAGAAAATTTGAGGCCAGCCTGAGTTACTAAGCAAGACCCTGTCACAAACATCCACAAAATACACCCAATTAGTTTTTGATCAAGAAGTAAAAGCAGGGCTGGAGAGATGGCTCAGCGGTTAAGGCACTTGCCTCCAGTGCCTAAGGCCCCTGGTTCAATTCCCCAGGACCCACATAAGCCAGACCCACAAGGATCCTTCTCTCTCTTCTCTCACCTTAAAAAAATGAATAAATAAAATATTTAAAAAAAAAAGTAAAAGCAGTTCAATGGGAGTTTTTTTAAATGAGTACTTGGAGCAGGGCAAGGTGTTGCACACCTTTAATCCAGCACTAGGGAGGCAGTGGTAGGACTGCAGTGAGTTCAAGGCCAGTCTAGACTAGAATGAGACCCTAGTTCGAAAACAAAGCAAAAACAAGCTACAACAAACAAGACAAATTCAAAATAGATCACAGATTATAGGAAAACAATCTTGGGGGCGTAGCACAAGGAGCTCTTAAAGACCAAAAGCCTGATCTGAAAGACAGTGGTGGTGGCAGTTCAGACCTGTAACCCCAATGCTGGGAGACTGAGGCACAAGGATCTCCAAGGCTTGATGGCTAGCTAACCCAGCTGGATTGGTGTACTCCAGGTTCAGTGCAAGAGACCCCGCCTCACAAATACGGTGGAGAAATGAATGAAGACATTGACTCTGACCTCTGACCCCCCACAAACATGCATACCCCCCCACACCTGTGTCAACATGCCCCCTCCCTCCCAATACAAACCGACAAAAACCAGCTTAGGTTATACAGAGTTCTGGGCCACCTGTGGCTACAGAATGAGATCCTATCAAAACAAACAGCCAGCTCTACTCATCGAAACTAAAAACTTTTCCTTTATGAAAGACAAAAACAAATTATACATGTGAGGAAATATTTCCATCCACAGCTGATATATGTGTGTGAGTCACGGCTGCAGCACCCGCCCTCATCTTCCACCTTAGTTTGAGGTCGGGATTGTCATTTCACTTTTCACCAGGCTAGCTGGCCTGTGAGCCTTGGGCAACTGTGCTTCCATGTCCCTTCCTGTCCCAGGCCCTCTGGGATGACAGACCACTGCGCTCCAGCAGTTGCAGGGTAAGATGGCAGCTACCCAAGGATGGTTCCTAATGGGCATTTCTAATTCACTATCAGGTGAAATAAGTTCTCAACTAGAAAAGTTTTAAGAATTATCATCTTGCTCACTTT
Source organism: Zapus hudsonius (assembly GCA_004024765.1). Classification (NCBI taxonomy): domain Eukaryota; kingdom Metazoa; phylum Chordata; class Mammalia; order Rodentia; family Dipodidae; genus Zapus; species Zapus hudsonius. The sequence continues at coordinate 8,487 of PVHP010023738.1, read as the reverse complement.
GCAGGTATGAGGAGCCAAGTTTGATCCCCAGAGCCCACATAAAAAAGCTGGGTGTGATGGTGTTGGGGAGGTAGAGATGGACAGATTCCTGGTGCTCACTGGCCAGCCAATTTAACCTACTTGGAGCTTGAGGCTCATGAGAGACCCTGTGTCTCAAGTGGATGGTGGCTGAGATGACACTCCAGGGGTTGTCCTTTGGCATCCATGTTTGTGTCTGTATACATGTGTGTGTGTACATCCACACACATGTTGCTCTACTAGTAGTAACAGAGCAGGAATTTGCAAATTATGGCCTAGGAGCTAATTCTGGCCCATTATCTGCTTTTAATCAAGAGTTTATTAGAATGTAAACATGTTTACTTTTCATACATTCTCTATAGCTGTTTTAGCACTAAAAAAACAGGAGAGGTGAACATTGTGACAGAGACTAAATGACTCATAAAACTGCAAACCTTCATGGGAAAAGCTTGCTGGCTCCTGACTTATATTAAGATTTGAGAGGCTAGAATGAGACCCTACCTCGAAAACAAAGCAAAACAAGCTACAACAAACAAAATGAATTCAAAATGGATCACAGATGTAAAACTGTAAAGCTGAACAGGATGAAAACCATCTGTTCTGAAGCATATTCTTTATTCTACTTTTCTAAAGAAGGTTAAAACACTGTGTTGGAATGAAGCTAGAAATTGACAATGGCAAATGCTATCTTTTTTGTCCGACAGGGTCTCATGTACTACAGGCTGGGCTTAAACTTGCTATGACTGAACTCCTGATCCTCCAGCCCTGCATCCCAAGTAATGGGACTGAGAGAATGTGCCATCACACCAGTGTCTAGATCAAACAACCAGGCTTCATGCATGCTAGGCAAGTACTCTACCAATGGAGCTACATCCCCAGCTCCGCAAGCACCATTTTAAAAGTGGAAACCAGGCTCTAATTAACTGGTGCTGGTCCTTGCAACAGAAACTTTGTCAAATAACCTAAGAAGATCACTGTGGAAGATGCAATCACCACAAGGGTACTTACGCTGTATGTGAATGAGCTGCTTTGGCATCTTGAATTCCCCAGGGTAAATAGATTCATAGTAAGCAATATTACTTTCTGCTTCAGGAACTGGTATAACCATATTATCCCTCTTCTCGCCATACACCTGCTGGGCAGAAATAGCCCGCTGAAGATGATGTTCCTAAAAACAGGAAAAAATATGTAAGTTCACGTGCTAAAGAGCAGTAAATGGGATGTGTGGCTGTGTGCCCTTACAAAGAAATGGCTGTTCATTTGTTTTTAAAATAAAAGGATTTTAGAATGTGCCACCATGCCTGGCTTAACCATTGTAACTTCTGAAAGAGAAGGATTGAGCAAAACTTTTCCCACTTAAGTCAGTATGATTCAAGAATAGTTATTATTATTATTATTTTTTGTTTTTGTTTTTCGAGGTAGGGTCTCACTCTAGTCCAGGCTGACCTGAAATTCACTATGTAGTCTCAGGGTGGCCTTGAACTCACGGCAATCCTCCTACCTCTGCCTCCCGAGTGCTGGGATTAAAGGCGTGCGCCACCACGCCCGGCAAGAATAGTTATTATTTTTGAAGGTTCCCAGGTAAAGAAAACTAGAGTTGGGCACATGCCTACAATTCCAACACTTGAAGGCTAAGCAGGAGGATTGCTTTGTGTTCATGACTAGACTGGGGAATAGAGACCCTATCTCCCAAAATAAATGAATAAATAAAAAGCCAACCCCACCATCACCTACATATATCTATTTCCATGAACATAAAATTGTAAGTAAAAATGGGATTATTTTTGCTTTGAGTGGGAAGAATATCAAAAGGTAACCTAGGTTTAAAATGATCTGAAGTAGGGCTGAGGCAGTTAAAGACCTACCATCCTGAATTTGATTCCCCAGTACCTATATAAAAGCCCATGCACAATGTGGCACATGTCTGAAGTTCGTTTGCAGCAAAAGACCTTGGCATGCCCATGCACATGCTCTCTATCTCCTTGCAAATAAATTTATTTTTTTAAAGTGAAAAAACATCTGAAGTTAGTGTTTACTGAACACTGTAACTAAATATAAAAAGTTCAGCTGTTTAATAAGACAGCAGCTATCAGGGAAATTTCTGAATAAATCTACTTTGTTCTATGGCACAGGCTAACATTCTCACACTATGGTCATGGGAATACAAGTTTCAAACTTTCAACAAGTACTCTTAATGATGTCTAATAAAACATTTAGAGAGTATAAAAAAGGCTTAGTTTGCTACTAAAAATTTTAAAATTCTAGTACTTAAGAGCTTTCAACATGCTAGTAATGCCAGTTGTGATTTTGTTGGGGGGAATGTGTGTACATGTTCATATATCTTTGTAAACCACTGAGATTCTAGTTTAATATTTTGATTTATTTACTACAGGTATCTTATAAAAATCACTGAAGAAAAATGAAAAATGAAGAAGACAACAAAAAAGTGCCATTCAAGTCATTTTATGAAGGCTTCTAACCTTATGAATCTCCAAACCAGATGAAATTATGTTCATTTATTCATTAAATTTCTGTTTAAGTGAATAATGACTTTGACCTCAAGACAGCCATGACATTAATTGAACCCATATATAGACCGTTCTTAGTTGAAATTTCTTATGGGGTAAATAAGTGATGACTCACTCTGTAAAGAGGTTTAAAGCCCAGTTTATATACATACCAACCAGATTCTTAGTTTAAACTGGTGGCTGCACCAAGACCTGAGTTCCAGGATTTCCTTTCCTGTTTCTGGGGACATGCATTCATCCTATTCACTGCTCTGCCAAGTACTCATTAGTGTTTTCTATCTTCCCACACACAATTTCTGCCAGGCTCCTGAAGCAAGCCTTCTAACTGTTCTTTCCTTGAACCTTTGTCTATTCACAAAATAGAGCCCAGCTGGCTTACAAATCAGACCATACACAGTTTTCCTTTACAAAATCTTCCAATTTCCCAACTCAGAATAAAAACCACAGTCTTAATAAAAAAAATATTATGCAGGGTTTGGTGGTGCAAGCCTTTAATCCCAGCGCTGAGGGAGGCAGAGGTAGGAGGATCATCATGAGTTTGAGGCCACCCTAGACTACATAGTGAGTTCCAGATAAGCCAAGGCTATAGAGCAAGACCCTACCTTACAAAAGAAAACAACCCCAAAAAACAAAGATGGGGCTAGAGAAACAGCTCAGTGGTCAAAGGTGGTTCTTGTAAAGCCTGACAGCCAGTACCTATGCAAAGCCAGATGTAAAAGTGGCACATGTGTCTGGAGTTCCTTTGCAGTGGCAGGAGTCCCTTGGCATGCCCATGCTTGTCTCCCCCTTCAAATAAATAAAATAGATAAAATAGTTTTAAAAACCCGCAGTCCCCGCAATGCTTACAAAGTTGGTCACAGTTTACACTCCCCTTTCCTGCTATTTCTGGCTTTGTTCACTCTCCTCTAGTCAAACTACAGTCCTCACTGTCTGTCAAACTTCTAAGAAAAGCTTCCTTCTCCTCCTCCTAGACAATCATTCCTTACCAGCTCTCCTATCACTCTCACTGGAATGGCTCTCATCCTCAAATGATGGTGAAGATTTGGAGTAGCCAGTCCTCATATACTGTCCATGAGAAAAGACATAACACGAGTCATGAAATCAAACACACACAATCCATATGGCAAGATTGCTGCTAAGTATTTATTATGTTCACAGGAAGAAAGCCCATAAAAGAAGAACTGAATAAGATGTTCAGATAATGTTGAAGGGGTTGGGAGATGACTCAATGGTTAAAGCACGTGTGCAAAGTTTGCAGGCCAGGGTCCATTTCCCCAGCACCCACATAGAGTGGTGCATGCAACTTGGTCCCAGTGAGCCTACTGTAATAATGGCAAGTGGAGCCAGAAGAAGAACCTGAAGCTCCTGAGCCACAAGACCCTCTCAAGAAGGTGGAGTACACACAGAAACCTCAAAGCTGTCCTCTGACAGTTACAGCACACACCTAATAAATAAACAAAAGTTTAAGTAGTTTTGTTAATAATAGCTTCCAGCTGTACATACTCAAGCTGCTAGGTATAACAGCTCACTGGTAGAGCACTTGGCTAGCATACATCAAGACTAGGCTTTGCTCCCAGGATTCAAAACCAGCCTCCCTATGCCCTAAATAGGATAAGCTATATAAGTAATAAAGCAGAATATGATTTCAAAAAGAAAAAGAACAAATTATATACAAGACCCGAGGTAAATAAAAAACCACCACAGGGTGTAAAACAGCTTCACACACAAGAGAACAGTTCTAAAATAAGCCAAATAAATCTACAGTAAAAACAAACTCTGAAGAGTGGTGCCGTTGAGGCATAGGACAGGGAGTGGCGCGTGAAGGAGAACGAGAGTTCTCTGGGAGGATGGTAATGTTCTCTATCCTGGTGAGGGTTTGGGTCATAATGCTGAGACTTAGGGACACATGAATTGATGTTTGACATTTGTCAGTAAGTCATACGCCACTAGGATGAATCTCCAAACCAGGCACAGTTATGGGAGGAAAGGATTTATTGAAGCTACAAATCCAGGAGAAGTTCCATAACAGTGAAAGAGGCTGGCCCCCTTTCATAAGTTCAAGCAGAGACAGAAAGAGAAGCCATCACCAACACCGCACACACAACAAGAAACAGCAAACTGGGGGGTGGGGGGATTTTCTCCTTTACAGAGCCTTAGGGTGTGATCTTGCAACCCTTTCCCAGACTTGATGGCTTCCTGAGTCTCTGGAATTTCTTTCCTGCCCTGCCCTGCCAAGAAGGGACGCTCATTTCTAGCTCCCCTGAGCTTCCTTACATCCTGCCCCCTACTGAGGTCAAGTTGACCACAAAACTTAACCATCACAACATTTATTTTAAAACGTATTTTCAAAACAAGATAGATAGGCTAGAGGTATAGCTCAGCATGAAAGCCCTTTCCTACCATTCATGAAACCCTAGGTTTGGTCCCTAGACCCACCAAAGCTCAAGATGGACAAAGAGATTCACAAATGATAAACAAAACAAGTGTTAATGGGAGTATCTAATATCTAATTAGTGAATTATTATGGTGGGTGATCACTATAAAATTCTTGAAAATTCACTAAATGTTAGAAAGTTTTCATAATTAAATCTTACAAAAACAAATATCCTTATAGATACAGCTCAGTGGAACAGTGCATATATGAGGCCTTGGGTTTGATCTTATAACTATGAGGAGGAAATCTCTTTTTGTTCATTCAGCCTCAAATACCTTGGGTAGAATGTGAGCTGTTTTGCCCTAGGTATTGAATCATACCTAACAAACATAAAATCTACATGAGCTAATTAGTTGTACCAGTTATTTAAGGTCCACAAATGATACTGGTTTTAAACAGACTTCATAGTAAACTAAGATAAAGTTCATAAAAGCAAAGAAACACTAAACACATCTTCCTTTGACTTCAAATACTACAGATAGTTAAATAGTTAAAGGACAGCATATTTGGCACGAGAAAATAATTTAACATTTACTATTTTCATAGGAGATAAGCCATAGAAGAAGCTAATTCTAGCACTGTATATTCATCCTCCCACTTGGAGCACAGTATTCTGTGATGACTTTTCAGAGTCTGTAACAGTCAAGGAAGACCTGTGTTAGATTATAGGTAAGAGTTTGATTTGCTACTGAACCAGAGCACTGGTATGTTTTTGTGTACTGCGAGTTTGTAGCTGAGGAAGGATGCATTCACCTCACTGAAGCAGCAGGTTCTCATTCATGACCCCTGACCTCTTACCTGTTCAATCTACGGTATATAACCAGTGATGGAGGAAACAGCTCCAAGAACCAATGTCCTGTTTTTGTGACTTGCAAAAACTGAAAACACCTCATGGACTAGACAATGGGAACAGAATGTACACCACCAGATCTCCCGTGACAGGAAAATGGCTACAAGTCTGGGAGCCCCCATGAGCACCTATCTAAGTCCCCCACCCCCATCAGCTTCCTCCAAGGGTTTCAGATAAAGAAGTCTCTGTTGACCTGGAGCTGTCTTTGCTGTGTTCCTAGCCTTAACATCTTTTCTCCTGACTTAGCTGGCAGAGGGTCCTCCTTACAAAGTTACTTCTTAAGTAGCAAGTCTGTATCAGATATCTTCTCTTTGGAAGGGAATCTATCAGAAGGAAAGGGCTTATTTCTGCCAGCAGTTCTGAGGGGAAGTCTATCTTGGCGGAGGAAGCAAGGCAGGGGGAGGAAGCCAATGCCATCAGCAGGAAGTAGGAAGCACAAAGAGCACCAAGGGGGTTTAGACTATGACACATCATGGCCCACCCTCAGTGACACACCTCCCCCAGCAAGGCTCCACCTCCCAATGGTTCCACAAACTTCCCTAACACTACCACCATCTGGGATCATGCATTCAAACATAAACCCATGGGGAGCATTCCACATTCAAACCACCACAAAGTTCAAAGACAAAATTGTTTTGACCCTTGCCTTCTTCCTGTGTCCCTTGCACCCCTTTAGACTTGTGTTGCTGGTGTGGTACTTGCTCCTACATGCTCATTGTGGCCTTTAACAATGTCAAAGGACAGTAAGAGCGGTTTTTTTCTTACTCTCAGAAAAGACACAATCTTAATTGCAACATCCTCCCCCCCCCCCTGTTAAATATAAAAATTAAGGTAAGGCTGGAGAGATGGCTCAGTGGTTCAAGGCACTAGCATGCAAAAATATGCTGGCCTAGGTTTTGATTCCCAGCACCCATATAAAGCCAGATGCAAAGTGGTGCATGTGTCTGGAGCTGGTTTGCAAGTAGTAAGAGACTATTGTGTGTGTACAAAGGTTAGAGTCCTGGGGCTGGGGAGATGGCTTAGTGGTTAATGCGCTGAACTACAAAGCCTAAAGACCTGAGTTTGATTCCTTAGTACCTATGTAAAGCCAGATGCATAAAGAGGTGCATGCATCTGGAGTTTGTTAGTAGTGCCTAGAGGCCTTGGTGAGCCCATTTTTTCCCTCTCCTCTATGTCTCTGTGCTTGCAAATAAAATAAAATAAGGAGTCTCCTAAAAGCCTTTTTTTTTGAGCTAGAATCTCCAGGGTGATAATTTCTATCTTTACATTAGCTTTGGGAGCTAGTCTTATTTCATTTAAACCTACCACTTTTTGTGTTTTATTTTAACTTAGGCAGCCAAATGTAACACAAATGTTTCTTTTCTTAAACCAGTCTAAAGTAGCAACAGTGTCCAATGTAAACTTAACTGAAAGTAAACACCACTGTCTTTAGCTACTTTTTGTAGGCTGGTAGTGACTTGAAATCACAACTAGCTCCAGATATACCTCTTGCTAAACTTTCCATAGACATAGCACCAACAAATATCCTCATGAGCAACTCTGCAAATTCATTCCTCCGTCTGTGGTACGTAGTCTTTGAAGTGCAGCGTCTAGTCACTCAAACCAGAAGCCCAGATTCACAGACACCTCTCCTTTCTCCTCATTTCCAATCCAGGCACCTAATCTTACAGATTTCTCCTATCGCTCCTGTCTAGAAATTGTTCAGTCTTTTCACCCCATAGCCATAGCTCATTAGGCAGTGTATCACCTACCTTCTTCTCCATCCTATTCTGTAGTTACACAGCTACCAGTGGCCCTTGCTTGTCACCTTCCTGTTGAGATTCAAACTTCTCAGTATGGCAAACAGGGCTAGTTATTTCTTCCAGCCCAACACCTCAGCACTTTCTACACTGGATTTCATATTCCATCCATAGTGAGTACCTAATAGAACTTCCTGGTCTTTATCCACTTAGCTGACTGTCTGTCTGTCTGTGTGTGTCTCTCTCTCATTCTATATAATTGTACCAGTATGTTTACCTTTTACAAAGTCTTCTACAACTTTTATGTAGTATGATTATAGTAAGATAGAAAACAGGTCATTTAAAAATATTTTATTTATTCATTTGGGGAATTGAACTCGGGACCTTAGGCACTGGAGGCAAGTGCCTTAACCACTGAGCCATCTCTCCAGCCCCAGAGGTCATTTTTTAAGTCTACTGTTCTCAGGAAGCTGAAGGTGGAGGATGGCTTACTCCCAGAAGTTTTGAGGCCCACTTGGGCAATGCAGTGACATTCTCTCTCAAAACTAACTTACTTGTCAGTCTATATATTCTTTTTATTTGTTTATTTTTTTCCTAGGTAGAGTCTCACTCTAGCCCAGGCTAACCTTGAACTCACTTTGTAGTCCCAACCTGGCTTCAAACTCATAGCAATCCTCCTACCTCTGCCTCCCAAGTGCTGAGATTAGATGTGTGTCCCATCACCCCTGGTCAAAATGACCTTTAATGTACATTATTTAGAGGCATTTTGATCAACACAAAACATTCTTTGGTGTCTGTGTGCATGTGATGTGTGTGCTGGTATTAAAGATGCACAAACTCTGTGTCTTTATTCAACTGAACTATTTACAAGGCAGAGTACTAAGCAACACAAAACCAGGAACAAGTTTCCTGATGATT
>PVHP010023737.1:0-27109 GCA_004024765.1 Zapus hudsonius | reverse complement strand
AGAGAGAGAGAGAGAGAGAGAGAGAGAGAGAGAGAGAGAGAGAGAGAGAGAGAGAGAGAGAGAGAGAGAGAGAGAGAGAGAGGGAGAATGTATGGTCCTATTTCCAAACAGTTCAGCAGACCATGGAGAACAAATAAGGGACTATTTAAATAGAGAACAGAAAAAAACCTATGTGCTCAAGCAAATGTTTATAAACTTCTAGAAGTTATTAATATAGTACTAGTCTTTACAACTGGACAAACCAACAAACCAAATATCAAAGAATTTCTTGGAGAAAAAAACTGTCTTTGTTTTCATAGAAGGGGTTTGGCTTGTTAGAAAGTTGGCATATCACTGCAGGGAAGGGAAAGACAAAGACATGGAATCATGTGGCTGACCAGTGGGAAGTCATTTATAAGCATGATTGATGCAAACTGTAAGTAGTAGAGGGATTTACAGAGTAGGGTAGATTTTAATTCTGTTAGAATCTTTCATTTGCATTTCTGAGCAAGAGAAATGAGCTAAGTACCAGCCACAATGTTTCTAAATTTCTCTGCTCCTTCTACTAGCTAGAGCCAAAATGCTGATTTTACTGTGGTCAGGTTGTTTTTAGAAAAGCTAGACATCTCTGTGCAATGAGCTAGCCTTGCTTCCTGCTCTGATACCAGCTCTGGAGGTGGCATCTGTCCTCCACCTCAGCATGGAAAAGCTTGGCCACATCTTCAGCATGGTTCTTTCTATGAACTGTCAACATTGCTTGTTGACAGAAGACTGTGTTTTAATCTGTCATCTTGGTTTGTAGTAGTTATGGTTTTTGTTTGCATTGCCATATTTACAGAGACAGGAAGAGTTTTCCTTAATATTGCATTTTAATCTTCTACTAATTAAGAAAATACCAATCAAACCTAATAAAATAACTACTGTTAAGTTTAATGAGAAAAAGTAAAGATTGAGCTATGTGTATTTAAATATAATCATTCTTCCAAAACTGCAAGTCTTATTTTTATATCACATTACCTGTTTTGTCCTTTGATACAGGTTCTCACACTGTAGCACAGCCTAGTCTTAAACTCACTCACTATGTAACTCACACAATCCTCCTGCCTCAGCTTGGATTTATGAGTATGTACCTTTTTGATTGTTTTTTCTTATCTATTTTTTAGTTTTTGAATTATTAGGCAACACAGTGTCAGACAAACTATGTTTACATTTGAAGCTAAATTCATGTATAATAAAGGAGAAATGAATCTATATAACTATAATTGCAGTTACAAATTTTAGTTAATGTTTTTACATGATTAGATTTCATTTTGCTTGTTTTTCTTTTTGATGTGTCTGATAAAGAAAGGATGGTTATCTCAATCAGAGAACTTTTAACTGAGCAGTTTTGTTGTTTTGTAGTTATGTACATTTTGGTTTTATCTAGAACTCAGTTTTTATTTTTTATCTTTTAAAACATTTTTTGTGTGCCACTTTCTACATCTGGCTTTATATGGATACTGGGGAATTGAACTTATTGCATCAGAAATTGGAAGCAAGTGCCTTTAATTGTTGAGCAGATGTCCAACCTGACTTTCAGCTTGTATTCAGGAATTATTTTGTAAGTCAAAAGGTCTCTTTATGAAATTCAGTTACTAAAATAACATACTTGATAACTCTTATACAGGCAAACCTGAGTCTCTTCTATAAGCAGAACATCTATTCTTGTGTCACAGAATCTCATATACCTGAGTCAATCACTAGCACAAGCCATTCACAGAAGACCACATATCACATGAGTCTCTTTATAGAAAATGTGGGGAACAGGAAAATATACAAACACAGGAAGCAGATAGCTGGTTGCTTAGGGGCAGGGATGGAGAAGTTGGGGTGATATTTAATGGGCATTGATATCTTTCAAAGGTGACAGAAATGATCTAAATGGATTTATGGTACATCTCTGCATATTGAATGTGAATATGCTAAACACTACTGAAACACACACTTATGTATATGAGTTCTACTAGAAAGAAGAAAGCTATATCTCAATGAATCTGTTATTAAAAGGAAAGAAATGATGAATGGAAGAAAAAACTAAGAAAATCAAACAATGAAAAAGAAAAAACACAGGCATTTAAAAGGAGAAGGAAGACGAGAGAGAAGAGGAGGAGGAGGAAGAGAGGGAGGAAAAGAAGAATCGAAAGAAGGAGCGATGAAGGTCAATATTTTAAAATATTTTATTTATTCATTTTCAAGCAGAGAGATACAGAGAGAAAGAGAGAGAGAGAGAGAGAGAGAGAGAGAGAGAGAGAGAGAGAGAGAGAGAGAACCAGGGCCACCACCTTGTGGGTCTGGCTTATGTGGGTCCTGGGGAATTGAACCCAGGGCCTTAGGCACTGGAAGCAAGTGCCTTAACTGCTGAGCCATATCTCCAGCCCAGAAGGTCAATTTTTATGTTAAAAGTTGGTTGAATTTAATTGCTTTTTAATGTTTTCCTCACAAAATAGTTTCTTGTTTTCACATATACCATAATCATACTTTCTTCACCAAGCCTAGAGGAGCACCTGGGATTCCCTCATACCTATGTATACTCACCTGGGAGACAAGTGATTTAGAAGATAAAGTTTTGCCAATTTTCATGAGCGGAAAGGATAGACCTTTTGCATGTTATTTCAGAGTCCATGTGGTGTAGTAAAACCAGAACATGTTTTGAAATTAAGATCTGGATCTGGATCATGACACTACGGTTTACTCACTCACAGAATGCAGATAGTAATACATATCTCAGAAGGTGGTTAGGAGGACTTAGTGAGACAGTCCATATAAACTGACTCTTGGAATATCCAGTTCATGGGAGCTATTCATAATCACAGCTCTCCAAACTTTGAGGACACTACTGAAGTACCAGTATGGGCTGACTACTTAAATCTAGCTTTTGATTATCTTCTGATACATTTAGAGCATTGCTAGCATGGACCGCAGGGTGACCTCTTCACTGACTAATAATAATAATCCCTAATTAGGAATGACTTGGAATATTTAATGAGTCTTATATGACATGACTTATGGAATAGCAGAGGTTAGTTTTAAGTAGGAACTTCTGACTTTAGTTCTCATACTTGCTGACATCTTAGAGAGGCAGGAAAGTGCTAGCAACCTTTTAGGATGACGATGTTGCTGTTTTCTTTATGCCTTTTAGATGACTGACATTTTTCATTACAAAATGCATTTAGCTGTGCATTTTGAATTATGTTAGTGAACCCTGAGGCCAAAAGACAAACATTTAAGTTAGAGATCTATTCAATAAATAAAACCAAGGCAGGTAAGTGGACTATGATTTGCCTTCTTCTAAAATAAAAACCCATGTCAAATTCCATTATTTTATTACATATGTGCCACATTTTTATGCATGAAGTAGAGTATATCTTAAGTAGAGAAATTTTGGAAAATTAGATTTCTCTGATCTCATCAGTGATGCATTTTATGTGAAAGAACATGCAGAGAACTTGGGGTAAATAAGTAGCAATGTCTTGACTTAGTTTAGAAGAGGAATATATCTGATTTTTGCTTCCCTGTGGTGAAAGGGGGCTCTGAGTGGAGGCCAGTAAGCACACTTTCTGGTTTGGTGCATCAAGGATGATTTGAATTCTCCTGTTCTGAAGACATGACAGTGAAGGAATAATTTCATCTTAGCACTTCTGACAGACATACTTTAAAAAGCCAAAAAAGCCTCAAAATTACATCAGAATCAAGTTTTTACAGCATAGGGATAGGCAAAAACTATTCTAGAGGGAAATGTCTTCTGTAAGAATAAAAATTGGATTTTTTTCCTAAGTATAAATGACTGGCAAGGAATCTGGTTTATTGAAATTTATACTGTAGTGATGATTCTAGCAAGAGAAAATTTTATTATTGTCACTGAAGGTTTAGGTTTAAAAGATGAAAAAGGCAAATGGAAGATGTCAATGTCCTTAAGTAGGATGTCTCCAAAGGTTCTCATCAGTCTGTCTAACTGAAGAGAAGAGAAGGAAAGACTAGTGAGAGAGAACTCTCAGAAGGGAATCTGTCTAAGTAGGACATCTAAAGCCTAGAATAGAAAGGGACTGTTGAAAGTGTAAAAAAAATGAAATTAAACAGATGACTATTAAAAGGCAAACTTGGGATATTTCCTATGATACATAATGTTCAGACTGTTAAAGAGCTCTTACGACTAAGTACTGTGATAAAACATCGCAACAGGGCAATCACAAAATGAGGACACCATTGTGATGTTGAATCTGAATGTACTTTCCCATTAGACATACCTTCTGTGCCTGTTATTATAGAAGTAGCTACTGCTAAGGTTACTGTTGAAACCCAGTTCCATACCCTCATGTTGTGGGAACCCCTGACACTTCAATAATAAAGTAAAACATAATGAGAGACGATTTTTATGATCATAAAAGTCATCTTTTATGTCATCTGTCTCTTACTTAAGCTCATTTAAAAATAACCTGTTGACATAATGAAACCTGTTTTGATATTCCAGGCCCAGGAAGAGCCAGCCTCCAGATTGAAGATGGACAGGCACTGGACCTTCCTAACTCTCCTAATTGGCCTTTGCTTTAGTCTGGTCTGTGTTTATAATAGTTCTTAGGGGAAGCAGTCACCATGTTTTCCATCTGAAGTCATTTAAAAGCCACCTTGAAGAGGATAAAATGTTTGTATCTCCTCAAAACTTATATGTTGAACCCCACTGCTCACTCTGCGCTGGTACTAGGAGGTGAGCCTCTGGGAAGTGATGAGGTCCAGAGGTCAGAAACTGTATGCATGCCATTAGTGTCTCACAAAAGAAATCCAGGGTTCTCTTCCCTTCTTTCTACTATATGAGGCATGTGGCAGCCAGGAAGAGGGTCTCTCACCAGAACTCAGCCATACCAGTATATGGATCTTGGACGTCCATCTTCCAGAATTATGAGAAATAAATTTCTGTTGTTTCTTCGATGTCAAGATGGGTAAGTTCATGTCAATATAGATCTTCAATACATTGCCCCCAGCACTCCTGTCTCTCTGTAAAAGGCTGCAATATGGCTGTGCTGTCCTAACTGCCTATAGGTGCACAGGTATCAGCATTATGAAGGCTGTCCTCCATGCATCGTATGGCTGTTACCATTTTAATTAGGGCAGCACAGGAGACCCTCAACAAGATTGGGTCTGTTGACATTCTCTCACAGAAAAAAGGGGTAGTGAGTATTAGCAAACCTTACAGCAATTTCAGCTACTCTATCCTGCACACTATCCCCAACTGCTTATAATTCTCAGTTGTATGTGGTCTTGAGAGATGAGGGGACTCCATCTGTGAAGCTTTGGGGAGATTATCACCAGTGTTGGGGTGATATTTTGTGTTGATTCAGCTGTATGGAGTCATCCATGGTTCTGTAAGTACTCCCTCACCCATACTCCTGTAAGTAAGTCCAATAAACAAGTTTGAACAAGCTGGACTAGGGTAGAGTCATTTTATTAGGGTAGAATCTAACAAGCTAGATAGACTACAGTAAAAGCTTTTCTTTTGGTGTGTCATGGCTTCCCTATATGGGACAAGTAGAAGTTTAGTCATGTCTCCCCCCAAAAATGTACACAATAGCTTCCAATGAATATGTCATAAAATAATAACATAAAAATGTAAATTTTTCTTTCAGAGGAAAAATGAGACTGGCCTCACCATAATTTATTTTTGTTTTAATGGCTAAATGTCTATTTCCTGTTTTCCTCTCTCTTCCTCAGGACCCGCCCACTTCCAGATCTTGGAATCATCCATAACATCTTTGATGGAACCCAAATGAAGCACCTGTTGGGTGAGAGCAGAAGAGTTGTCCCAGGCAGCTCCTGCGTGGGTGCAACAAAAGGGTACCATGTTCACATGTTAGTTGTGAATGCCTCATCTACAAGCAACTTGGGAGTAAGAAAATCTAGGGAAATCTGGGTGTGGTAGTATATGTCTGTACTCCCAACACTTCAGAGGGGACAGCAGAAGGATGGGGAGTTTGAGTCCAGCCTCTGCTACACAGCAACTTTGAGGTCAGCCAGGACTACATGAGAATCCTGTATACATAAAAAGAAAAAAAAAAGAGAAAAGAAAGACAGAAAGATAGTATAGAGAATTAGATAATTGTTATCTCCTCTTGTCTCTGCAACCACAGAAGCCTATAATATTGGAGGATTTTTGCTCTATTAGATGCACTGTCAACAATTCAAAAAATAGTCCTATGGGCTTCCTAGGAAAAGAACTCGGGCAACATTCACCCAATGGCACTTACATGTGGTTCTGGGCCTTTGAGGTTGCATTGACCAAGACCAAGTGCAATGCAGGTTCAGTATGTCTATTCCTGAACAAAAAGTACTTTCTAGTTACTTACTCTGTTGAATTATCTCTAAAGAAAAGAGTTCAAACTACATATTTTGTTCTCTTGGTGTCCTAAAGTTTTCATCACTGTTGTGAAAATGATGTGCTAGGATGTCAATATCATTTCCTTTTCCTTTATTGATCCATTTGTGTCTATGTGTCTGATGAAAAAAAGCAAGGGAAGAGCTAAAAAATATCCCTTTGGAAGTAAAAGTGAACTTATATGGGATACCTGTCTCATAAGTGCCACCATGAATAAGAAAATAAATTCATATAAGTTTTATGTGGCATGCATAATGATGAATATACATTTTGTTTCCCATAGCACTCCTGAGAACTGGTTAATTTATGCACGGAATAAATTATTTTGGACGGAATTGTGTGAGGCTAAATTACTCCACTGTATCTCCAAAATAAAATAGCAAATTAAATGAATCAAGGTGCAACATGTAAAATGATGTATGCATTCTGTTGAATTTAATAGAATTCTAATTAAATTACTTGAAATAAGTTAAATTAGATTGTTTTTAGAGTACATCTCAGATAAATATAATGAAGTTCTATAAGTGAAAAAGGTAGAATGGTCCTCGTTCAATGACTCAGTTGCTGATATATTCCCTTGGAGTGAGGAAGAAGTCTAGCTGACTGTGGGCCATTTCTTTCTTGAGAGAGGCAGACACGGAAACCAGAAAAACTGGTTAAAGAGAGAATAGGTCATACTTTATGTTGATAGAAACATAAATTATTAAGACATTTAGTTTTATGAATCTCTACCTATGTTTTTCTTCTATATTTTTCCTAAGATTTTGAGCTTTCTGACAGGATAGTTTATACAAAGAAAGAAACAAGGAATGGGGACAAATATTCCTCAAAGCATCCCCTTTTGTTTCTGTAATGCTACTGAGAGGTAGTGAAGACTAGCCCAGGGAGGGAAGGAAAGAGAAGTAGCAAATTGAGAAAATAATTCCCAAGACTAATATGGGTCCTATGGGGGATAAGCACCCAGACTCACCTCCTCATTCCTCTCTGGGCAGGGGATGGTTACAGAAATGTAGGCAGAATGGCTTAGCAAACCATTTAGGGAAGTTATATTCCAAGAGTGGTGACTCTCAGTCTGCAGAGATTCTTGCAAAGCTTAAAATTCTAAGGGACAGTATAAGCTTGGAAGATATAAATATTGGTAGTGTGCATGTCTCACTATGCATAAGACCTTAAGTTGTCCCTTTGGCCCTGAAAGAGTGGTTAAAGTAGGAAGCAACGGAGGAGGGTTTAGGATGAGTTGGGGAGGGGGTTCCTTCCCCTTCCTCAAATGGCTGAAAATTTCAGAGTCAATTTTAGTCAGAATCAAGGGGGCTGAGAGTCAGACTTAATTTGTTTTGTAAAATGGTTCTTTTTTCAAATGGTTGGTATTCTACTAAGGGCAAAGACTATATCTCTTTTGGCTTGGAGTCAAGGGTGAGAAGAGATATAGGGGCATAAATTAAAGATTTAGAAAATCTGGGGAGGGTAGAAATTGGGCAAAAAAGAAAGATTTAGAAAGAAAAGAGATACTTTAATGATGTGATAAAGGATAAATAAGAAATAGGTAAGGTATCTGTGTAGCAGTGTCAAGAAAAATAGAACTATTCGTGTGGAAGCCATTCAGTTTTCAAAAACAACACACAACATCAAAGTCGAATGGTTTAAGGCCTGCATAAGTTATTTAGCTACAAATGCATTGATGGTGCCTCATCTATATTCCAGATTCATAGTTTGTCCAAGTAAGCCAGAGCATCAGGCCCTTTGAAGAACAGAACAGGATGGCTATTGTCATGCATATTTTATGAGAAGTTTTCTTACAGTTTTCTCTTCTATACATTCTCAATGCTATCTTAGATCAATTAATGAGAGAGATGAGAGGCACCAGTTTTCTCACCAACTCACCCTTTAATGTTTGGCAAATAAAGTTTTGGTTCAGTTGGCAATGCCAGAATATATCTGTAAGCATTTGATGTTTATGACAGTATTTGTTAAGGGTATATTACTGGAGATAGAGCAGGACTTAAACTATTTGGGGAGTGATTTAAGAATAAAAAAGGAGGGTTAGAAGATAGGTTATGTTATTCAGCTTCCTCTTATTATAACAAATACCTGGGATGAGCAATTTATAAAGAGTAAAGATTTATTTTGGCTCATGGTTTCAGAGGTTTCAGGTTGTGATCAATTAGGCCTCTGGAGAGGCAGAGTTTCATGCATAAGCCTGAGGAGGAACAAGACCCTTCATAGGTAAGAAATAAAAAAGAGAGGAGGTGAAAGGAGCTGGAATCCCACCACCATCATTGAAAGAAGCCATCGATGACTTACAGACCCTCTTTTCCACAAATAGTCAGTGCCAGGGACCAAGTCTCCACCACATGGCCCTTTGGGGACATTTAGGATCTAAAGCATAACATGGATTAATGAGGAAGAAAAAAAATTTCATCCTCTACTCATTGCAAACAGAAAAAAAAATCCTTTGAGATATACATAATGTCCCTAATCAAAACTTTAAAAAAAATTAGTTCTACCAAGGCATGCATATTAGCATAGAGACCTAGATATCCTAAACAGAAACAATTAAACCTGAAGGTGTGTTGAAATAAACTGCACTCATTATTCCAGTACTAGAGGGACAATCTTCTATCCACACCCTCTCAATGATGCAAGGGTGTGCTCAATAAAGTTATTTATTTAGAATACAGGAGTAGACAGATAACTAAGTTCTTTATAAGTGATTCTAAATCACAGGGTACTATGGCCAGCTAAGGATAGGTACTAGGAGGAAACTCTACTACCTTCTCACAGCAGGGCATCATGGGAAGATGTTGTAAGACCCTTTCCACATGACTGATTGTCAGTGTGAAACCCTGTCATCAACATGGTGGCAATAACCTAGAAGCCATGACCTTCCACATTCTTATCATCCCTGAAACATGGGAACTCATACTTTCACATGATCTCTGGCAGAGTGAATCCCTGGCTACTGAGCCCATGAGCCTGTAGACCTTTGAGAAAGTCTTCATTGAGGACATACCAACAACTGTGACATAGGAGATCAATGCCTGATATGCTCTTCTTTCTACAAGTACTTTGAAAAATGGTGAGGGATATATATATGTAGATATATATATAAACCAGAATATGAATTTGTATACATTATGTTTAATTATGATGAATATCAGAAATTCACAAATGGCTTCTCAAACTTCAACCTCTCTTCACATCATAGGCTGGAGAGTTCTTCTGAAGGTTCAGAAACCAGCAGGTGTTTAATTTGCATATGCATATACATATGCTGAGATACTAGACTTTGGGACAAGCAGGCAGTAAGTTGTCTTGTAAATTAGCCAAGTGAGATACAGGGACTGGGCAGGGTCACACACAGCCTACACGGATGGCTGGCACCTAAATATTTCTAATGGAAGACTTTTCAAAGTACTTCAATCTTCCTCTTTATTTCATATGCATCTTTTGCTCATACCAACAATGTTCCTCCACAGAAATAAAATACAGAGCTCAGGTAGCCCTGAAGCTTTTTAAATAATGTTTTAGAAAGAACGCTACAATTAACAGAGTATAACTTGGAGAATGATTCTGAAGGATGGAATGATTATTTTCATGTTGGTTTGCAGCATGACAGTAATTTATAGAGAGAATTGAAATTTGAATATCTGGAGCTTTAGTATCTGGTGAGCTGGTGTGAGTAACTGATATCAGCGTGTTTTTCAGTGCCTAGCAGAGTATTATCATATATTTCAGAAATATAGCCAATGTTCAAGAGGAGATGTTTACTTGTAAGCCCACAGAGAGGTGATGTCCTTCTATTTGTTGTGGTTGTTGTTGCGTGTTCATGTACATGTGTATATGCTTGTGTGTGGACACATATGTGTATGCTAAAGTGAATACATGTGTGTGCTCATGCATGTGGAGGTGAGAGATTGATGGTAGGTTTCTTCCTCAATCAATATCCACCTTATTTTCCAAGACAGCATCTCTCACAGAAGCCAGTGCTCATGGATTCAGCTAGATGAGCCAGCCAGCAGGTCTCAGAGATCCACCTGTCTCTGCCTCCCCAGTGCTGAGGTTACAGATGCTTAACACCATATCCCACATTTTTACATGGGTTCCTGGGATCCAAGCTCAGGTCCTCATGCTTATGCAACAAAGAACTTTACTCTCTGAGACATCTTCCCAGCCCCATGATCTTGTTTTTGATCACTAACATTTATACTCCATTTGTTGATAGTCTCTGTACAACCTATGGTAAGAAGACTTTCCAAATTCCCTTCACGTTGACAGAAGAGGAAGCAAATGATCAATTTTTGATCACTGTTTCAATCAAATAGAAGAGGAAATTGGAAGAAGTTAGAGGAAGGGAGGAAGAAAAGAAACAGGAAGAAGAAAGTGAGAAGGAGGCAGTGGCCATTTATGTTGGTTGCTCTGAGAAGGAAGAGACTGAATTGTTCATTTCTGAGCCTCCAACCACCTTGTGCACATGCTGGAGGCTTTTCTTAAAAGTGGGACTTTCTAGTTCTTATCTCTAAATTCCAGGACAGGCTCATAGCCAGACAGAGTCATAGTCAGAAAGCAGAGGTAATCACAGCCAGCTTCCTTCTATATTGACTACATCAAGTTATCTTGTCCCGGGCCACTGATTTATGTTCACCTTTGGGATGTAGTTCATCAAATCTGCCACTCTCATGGCTTATCCTGGACTCCACACTTTCCACAGACCAGCCTTCATCAACCACATGCCCCTATGAACAGTTATTTTATGAACTAACATATTTTGCTTGGCTCTCAGGACCCAGAGTGCTCAACTAGAGCTTAAGGCCAGCATTTCTAATTCCTGGTTTCCAGCTAGACCTGACAGAGGCAAAAGCAAGTGTTCCAAGTGCAAGAGGAGTACAGAAAATGATGAGATAACAGACCACGAGATGCAGTTCTCTGCTGTCCTCTTTGGAGCAAAACCTTCAGTATTGCTAATGTGGCTTTAATAACTTCAGAATTAACAAGGGTTTGGATGAGTCATGTTTTATTTCATAGAAAGGAATAGGCATACAACCACAGTGGGATTACTCAGTGGTCTGAGACATCTAGGAAAGAAAGGACCTAGACAGAAGACGGAAACAGTTGTTAAACAGGAAGGTTCTACACAGAGGAAGAATGTTTCCAGGAAGCATGGCACTGCACAGTCATGTGAAACTACTCTAAAGCACAGCACCCGCCCAGAATCTAGTGTGTGCCCACAGTCCCCAGATTTTCAAATTAGTCAGGAGTAAACTAAAAAAAAAAACATTTTTAATATTTAAGTCTGTAGCCATCAACACAAAATAGTATTCTGTATCTCTGTATTACACAAAGGAAAAGAGAAAAAAATCATAATTATTTCTACTTGAGGGTTGAACATTTTTTTCTGTAAATTAAACTCCCAGAATGAAAATTAACCCATCCTCCCTTTGGTAATTCTGTACATTAAATTATTTCTTTGCAGC
The DNA here is from genome assembly GCA_004024765.1 of Zapus hudsonius. Classification (NCBI taxonomy): domain Eukaryota; kingdom Metazoa; phylum Chordata; class Mammalia; order Rodentia; family Dipodidae; genus Zapus; species Zapus hudsonius. The sequence goes on along the minus strand of PVHP010023737.1, from coordinate 15,256 downwards.
AAAACTGGCCTATTTTATTCTATTAATATGATTAACCTTTTTAGAAATGTGTTCAGTGTGGAAATTCATCTTTTCCTAGCCAAACATGTTGCCGTTTATGCATTTAAAGACTAGTTTCATGGAAAGTACTAACTGGCTTTTTTTATACTAAAAATAGTTCTGCCCCTCAATTTTGAAAACAAAACCTTCTAAGTCAAGGCGACCATTTTCTACTCACAGCATTGGGAGAGCAGGCAGCTTTGCAGCTGGCCTCATGTTTTTCTTTTTCTTTCCTCTTTCTGCCTACTGAGCTATCTACCTGACAGTCCTCCTGGATCCAGGGCCAGATGATAGATTGCTGATACTTGGGAAAACATTATGAGGCAAAAATGATTTGTTCAGATCATCCTCCTGGATTTGTCCTTTCAACACATTTTGTATCCAGATGCAGTATCCAGGGAAATTTCTGGAATCTGCTATCAATCCCTTCCTTCCCACAAGTGAAAGATACTCCACAGCCATAGCCCCTCTCAGCCCTGTTCTTATATCTCATCTCCTCCTTGAGGAGCAGCAAGGCCCCGTGTGGCCTCAGCCATTCAAAAGAATCATGAAAACCCTGTCAATGCCAAGGACATTACAAGGCAATATGTCATCCATCTACATCTCAGAAGATTGTGTAAGCAGGGAACAATTAGAGAGAAAGAAATGCTCACCATGGTGGAACTTGATAAATTAGGAAAGATTTGAGGACAGAATCTTGCTGCTACTGCTCAAATCATACCCAATGGACAGTTATCTTGAGGCATCTAAGATGTGCCACAGAATAAAGGTAATAAATTGTCTACTCCTTACTGAGAGAAAAAAGTCATTTTTGAAATTTCAATTCTTATAGAGACAATAATAGTGATCATAACTAACATTTATAAAGAACTTGTGATATGCCTGGCACTTTAAAATTTTCACATAGGTTAATCCTTCTGCTCTTAATGGAGGAATGGTATTTAATCTTGCTTGTCAGTTTGCTTGGATTGAGAAATGGCTAGGATATTAGTAAAGTATACCTTGAGTGTGTCTGTAAAGGCATGGCCAGAACAGAGTAATTCACAAAGATGGAAAGACCAACCCTGCATGTGAGTGGTATCATCCCTTAGGCTGGGGATCAGAATTGAAAAAGATCAAGCCAGCTAGTCCAGGCATTCTCTCTCTCTCTCTGCATTCTCCTTGCTAGGATGTGAGTTGTCAGGCTCTGTCATGTCCTCTCTGCTGTGATGAGCTGAAACTTCAGAAACCATGAACCAAAATGAATGCTTCCTCCTTTAAATTCTTTTTCTCAGGCATTATTTGCAATACTTGAAAGTCTAATACAGTAGTCACTTTTGTTTTCTTGTTTTTACAGAAGAAGAAACAGAGGCACTGAGCAATTTAGTAACATGGGCACAATCACCACCACATCCACAAGAGCATGTGATGAAAATATAATCCAATATTGAGCTAATTCTAGCATCTGGTTTCTTAATCACAAATCACAGAGCCACACACCCATAAATTCGCATGCCACACACAAGCATGTCAAACTGATTTTTTACGCATTGCTTTTATTTTTATTCCTTTAATATACTTTGTCTTCACTAATTCTTCACTCTCAGAAATTTTATGTCCCTCTGACGCAACCATTTGGCTATGAAAGATGTGAGAAGTTACCCAGTAGATCTGTGTATCTATTTTTGGAGGTCCTTAATAACAGCACGTGAAGGATAGACTATGTGTTGGAGATGCTGAGATTTTCCTAATAAAAGTCTTACAATAGTATGTGACATCACTTCTAGAAAAGGACACCTAAGCAAAATAAGGAAATCATTGATAAGAAATTCCATAGTTGATACATGTTACTTGTATAAATATATGTTAATGATTTCTGTGTGTATGCATATGAATAATTATATAATAGAAGATAATATGAGAAAGAGTATTGTCACCTGTTTTTGAATGCCAGCATGCAAAATTTATAGTTACTATATCACCAAATGCAAACTTTCATCACTATATATACTCCTGAAAGTAGAAAACGTAAAAGTAGCTATGTTTAAAAGGGGGTGGGTAAAATTTAGACCTCTTCCATGGCCGACAGCTGAGAAGCAATAATGTTCGTATTTGTTGTTATTCTCAGTAATCACCTTTCTGAACACTGAAGGAAACCAAACAAAGAATAAAATATAAAAACTAGACTTGCATTGTGATTATTGTTTGTAATAACAAAAAATTGGAAAAGACCCAATTATTGCCGTAGCTTAATGTGCATTAAGTTACAGTGCATCCACCTAATTGGGTAGTAGGCAGCAATTGCATATAATTGTCATGAGATTATAAAGATATAAAAATGCACAGAACATTATGTCAAGAGACAAGTACGATTATGAAACTTGTTTCTGTGCTTTGATTATAGGTAGTTAAAATTATTTGATGCACACCAATAGAGATGCTTTACTTATTATTGCCTTTTGTGTGTGTTACATCTTTGGTGGATCAACAAATATATTTTGCTACTCAATCTATTCTCCTTTGTTGAGTTAATCATGAAGTAACATGGAATTATAGGAAAAATGAGACAAATGAAAATAATGTGTGGTTGCAGGAAAGTGTAACGTTGGACTAACTAGTATATGCCTTAAACATATCATATTCTTGATGTAAGGGTAATTAGTTCGAAGATCATAAACTATTCTGAATTAATTATCTCTCCATGCTTTTTTCCTTTGTTGCCCTTAAATCTGATACTTTTATTTAAATGGTTTATGATTTCTGGTCCTTTGATTATAATCCAACTCAAATTCTTTTTCATTACAGCAAAATATAAATAGGTAAGATATAATAATTGTCTTTATGCATAGAAAATAGTGGCAGTTCTCTGAATTCAAAATTGCAGAGAAAATTGGAAAAATAAAATAAAAACCTACCCTAATAGAGGTGTGGTTCCACGTTTGTGACAATTTGACATTGTGTAATGTGATAGGTCATGTGCATTTGGTATAGTCTTCCTAAAATCCTAACATCTTGTTCTTAAGTTACAACTTTCTTAAAAAGACTTGGTATTTTATCATCAAATGGATTTTTTTTCACTAACTCATGTGGTGGGGATGATCTTTATTTTGCTAATGAAGAGACTCAAACACACAGTCTTCCTAAGAAGCTGAGCAGATTAATAAAAATAATGCCTAATATTCAATGACATCATGTTTTGTGGCAGGTGTCTATATAGCCCTTGGCAACTACTATCTTTCATTTTCATGACACCTTCCAACGAGGTGCTCCTGTTAATTTCCAAGGTGCAGATGAGAAAACAGCTAGAGAAGTTAACACAGGGCCCAAGGTTGCTGGTTGAGAAGACAAATCTCTCAAACTTGCATAATGTTATAGCATGTTACACTATCCATAAAGGTTTTAGAATTTTAATCAGTTTTGTAACTATATAGCTCAAATATGTATAGCTACACTGTAGGGAGGTAAAAAATTTAAAAGATTAGTGTTGAGGCAGCAGGAAACTTGGCAAACAGAAAAATGTATGAAACTTTGCTAATGTCCTCATATTCAGTGAAGAAATTCCTAAAATATCTTTACCTTTTAAAATACAATGTTTCTAAATTATAGCTTTCCAAGCTGTTAAACTCTGCCCCTTAGCTCCCAGTAGAGAATCATAAGTTTAGCTATATTGTATGTCAATCAACTCCTAGGTAAAGGTAAAGATTGTTCCTTTGGCACTGCTGACTTAGTATTCATCATATTTATAATTCTATTTCATGTCTGTGATTTTCTACCCTTCCTCTCACAGGCTGGGCCCAGTGTGTTTGCAGCAGTTCCTATTGATTCAATTTTCAGCACTTCTTGCAAATCCATGCCTGACCCTGACACAGACACCACCACTCTGCTCCACACAACTACCTTCTAGACTGAGATTCATAGCACTCTGCTCCATGCTACTTCCTTCTAGACTTTAGATTCCTGTCACTATGCCACAATCCCCCTTCAATCCGGTTTCTAGGAGGACGCAAAAGGGATCTGTAAGAAATGCAAAGAACCTTGAGTACCTCTTGGTCTACAAATCCTTGGCATTCTGACTTTCTCCTCTTTTCTCACTGGCTACAGCTATTCTGGCTCCTCGATGGTGCTTTCTGTTTGGCCTATTCTCACTGTTTGATGCTCAGATCCCAGTTCTTGCCCTTTGCACACCATATAAAGGCATTCCTCCTTACAGAAGACACATCTGGTCTCCCACCCAATGAAAGACCTACCATCATTATTCTCCACGACTGCTTCTAGTGACTTCCTCTAAGGCACTGATCATAGTCGGTAATTATGAGATATATATTCTTGAATGGTTTATTTATCATGTGTCTTCCTCCTTAGACAATCAGCTCTGTGAGGACAGAGATCGGGCAACTCCTGTGTATTGCTGTACCTTCCTGCCCAACACCTTTCCTCTCACATAAGTTGCCTAATGAATATTCCAAAAGGTCAGCAACAATCTACAGAAATACTAGATAGGAAGCCACAATCTGTAGAAATGGTGCTTATTTCTTGTCATAAAATACCTAAAGTTAAAACACTGATATTCAAATATAACATTTAAAATTAACCAAATGCAGTGTTTACATGGAAGGTTATTTTATAAATGTTTGACTCGAATTAATTCATCCAATTCTAACAAAAGCCTCGAAGAATACTGTTTGTATCCTTTTACTATGAAGCACACGGAAACAAAAAGATTCTTGTTAGAGAAGGGAGTACTATACTAGCCTCCATGGAAGGCTTAAATTCTAAATATTCTCCTACTCAGCAAGTGTTTTCCCACTCAGCTACATACATTCCCAACCCCTGAATTAATTAATTTATAATTATAGGAAACTTTACAAATTTGCATGCCTTTCTTCTTCAAGGGTCCATGCTAAATATCTTATCCAATATCACTTTTTGTTGGGGTTGACACTTTATCATCATTGTATGGTTACCAGCTACAGTTGTGTATCTTTATAGAAAACACAGCGATGCTTGATTTTTAATATAATGTGAAGCGATTAAATCAAACAAATTAATATATTTGTCACGTCAAAACTAACCTTTTTTGGTAGTGAAAATATTTGAAATTTACTCCTCAGTGATATGGAAATGCACAGTACTCAATTCCTAGCTATATTTACCAAGAAGTACATTTGATCTCAAAAAATAAAATCTTATTCTTTCTATCTTAGTAATCCAGTATCACATTTAACTCAGTGTTTCCACAGCCAAATGCCAGCAGGGTTATTTGCTGTCCTAGGAACTAAGCCATTATCCAAGGGCCAGAGTCCAAGAGCACTTCATGCCTCTGGAACTTGCCAGAGCTCTGCCATTTCTGCTCTGGCCATCTGAGATTAGACTTCATATTTAAAAGGTCATATATTGAACATGCCTTCCCCCCAAATACCATTAATGCAGAGATAATTTGGCTTGGATTGCTTCACCTCAGGTGTGTTGGCAAAACCCTCATCTCGGAAACTTGGAGAGACAACCAGAATGAGGCATTATCTATGAGGCTGTCTGCTCATGGTGTTTCTTTGGCAGTTCTCATATTTTATGAATGCTATCCAAGGAGAGAAACTTCGAAGAAGCAAGAATATGAGGTTTACTCCCTGAATAAGCCCAAGAACTCCCAGGATATGTTCATAAATAGGCAGAAACCATCAGGTTCTAGTTCTTGCTCTTTCCAAAACTTTCTCAAAGAAATGAAGCTAAACAAAAAATGATTCAAAATCATAAAATCCTCACTTGCGTACTGTAACTTATTGAGCAAGTAGTGGGCATCATCTGGCAAGAGGGGCCATGAATAGAAGGGGAGAGAGTCTAAGCCCATGAAAGATGAGCTGTTGACCAAAGTGACCCATGAAGTCCTAAAAACAAGACAGGATTCTGTCAAAATTCTTGAACACACACCCCAGGCCTGAGGTAAGATCCTGTTGCTGAGGAACCACAGAAAGCCATTTATCAGCACTGAGGGACCCTATGAGGTCCAGAATAGTAACCAGCCCACAGATGGTAGTTGGTGCAGTGCTGGAAGGCACTGCATAAGCTGCCAGGGGAAACTGGTCAAGGACAGTTGGAGTAGACAGAGACCACTGATATGAAACACAGTCTTCTGCCATGAGTAGGCTGAACACACTTCCTACTGGGAGAGAACAGCAAACCAAGACACAAACACTTGTGCAATGGAGGTGCCAAAGCCTGGGGAGGCAGTCAACAGCTTTTAATTTGGCCAAGAAATCCACTCAGTGACTGGGAGCACTTGACTGGAATTGAGGACTCAGGGTGAAATACACTGGAAACCAAAATGTTGGGCCCCCAAAGAGAAATTCACTTTACAAGTGATTTACAAAGAGGCTACTCACAATAGAATCTAGCCAACTTAGAAATGTGTATCTTAGGTAACATATACTGATCTCACTCTCTGATGGAGATTCTGTTTGAATTTTCAGAAGGCGGTGAGAGAGCTGTGGTCTTTCCAACCCTACCAATGAGCCACAGACCAATAGCTGACATCCTGACAAGAGATGAGCCACCCTAGACCTACCATGGAGGATCCACATGAAACCCCGCAGAGAGTGGTGGGATAAGCAATAGACCTATAACCACAGCCAATCAGTCAACACAGGATAAACCAGTGAGACAGACACCAACGATTTTCAACACAACCTGAAGCAGAATTACAGAGGCCCCTAAGTTCTCAACAATAAAACAGCCTTAATACTCACCCACCATGACTCAGGGAACTGAGTGGAAGAGGGGGCAGAAAGATTATAAGAGCTGCGGTGGAGGAGAATTTCTAGAGACGTGGCCCCCTCAGTAACAACATACAAAGGAGGGTGGAACCAGGTTGACTCCTAGGCTATCCATAACCTCCTACCCCATGGAATGATACAGTTTGCCCATGGAGGAGGATATCCAGCTCATTGGGGAAAGGGAAGAGGGAAATCAGGGAATTGGGGACACCAACACATTATTTGCTCATTCAATGTATGTAAATATGGATAATAAAGATATAATTTATAAAAATATAAAATAAAGATATGACTTATTTAATTTTACCTTTTAGAAAAATTCCAGTAAATGGCCATGTATTATGTATATGTATTTTTTGTTTTCAATGTGCAGTATGTGTAGTGTGATGTTTGTGGTGCAAGCACCTGTGTGTGTGGATGTATTCAACCCATGTGCAAGCTTGCAGAAGTCATAGAATACTGGGTGTCCTTCCCTATCATTCACCTCTGTGTTTTCTGGAAAGAGTGCATCTCACTGAACTTGAAGCTATCATTTTCAGTCAAACTGGCTGACCATTGAGCCCCAGTGATGTTCTGGTCTCTGCTTCCCACAGGTTTGGAGTTACAGGCATGCGTGGTCATACCTAACTTTTTATATGGGTGCTGGAGAATCGAACTCGAGGTTAACCATGCCCTCTCAGGCTCCCACACTTGTGCAGCAACACTTATACCTCCTGAGCCATCTTCCCAGCTTTTAACCATGTATTATCATAAAACATACTGCACCAACAGTAAGCGTGCAACCGAACACACTTACATATATAATTGGTAACTTTCCCCATGAGATTGTATAGTTGAAGTAGCATAAAGGTAAAAGGGATGCCCAGCTTCACTAACAAAGATTGTAGACAAAGCAATTCTTGATGGATTAATTCTGAAAAAAAACAGTTCTTCTTGTTTTCTATAAATAAATGGGCTCTTGATTTTTCTCAGCACACACATGCCTATGTATAAAAATCTGTGTATCTGAAGAGTTTTGCTTCAGTATAATTTCTTATTCACTCATCTTGTCACTGTCTATTTTGTGTTTTGTAAAGAATACTGAATTGTAGAAAAACTGGTCAGAAGCCATAGAGTAGCATTTATAATTGTAACTGCTGGTCATTTTTATTGCTTTGATTTGTAGCTATACTCTAGGAGTACATGCAATTAACTGAAGTGTGCTTAAATCCTACCTAAAATTGGTAAAGAAAGAGTGGAGGCTTTTATTAAGATTATAACTTCAAGTAGTGATATCCCAGTGCCAGAATTGGGTTATCCCCATACAGTGAGGTCAGGGAGGTCCATGAGGCCCCGAAAACAATGCAATTGCCAAAGCACTTGATTATTCACCAGAATAGCAAGGCCCTCTTGCAGAAGATACCACAGGCTGTGGTCGCAGGACATTGAGTGATCAAGCTGGAACTGAGATGGAAGCCAGCCCCCTGCAGGATAACTCTTGTGCACAGGTGGCACATGTGTCTAGAGTCCAATTACAGTGGCTGAAGGCTCTGGTGCACCCATTCTCGTTTCTCTCTCTCTCTCTCTCTCTCTCTCTCTCTCTCTCTCTCTCTCTCTCTCTCTCTCTCTCTGTGTGTGTGTGTGTCCCTCCCTCCTCTTTTTTCTCTCTCTAATAAAATAAATAAATAGAATAAGTAAATATTTTTTAAAAGTCACCAATGATGTAAACAAGTAGCGAAATCTATAAAAATCAACCAGCCAGGCCAGATATACCCACAGGTGCAATAGTGACACACAGGTTATGGAGTAATCAACAGCTCTCTGATTGGATATCAGGCCTTCTCAATGGGAGCAAATTCATACATGGTACTGATAACCAAGACAGAAGCTTATGGCTTGGAAGGACATATTCCCTACAGGAAAGCCTCCACTGTTCTTTGGCTAAAAGGAGAGTTTATGCCCACCAAAAAGTCTTCTAAATATATTGTTTATCCTCATTGATCCACATTGTTCTCACTCTTTGTTAGAGAATCTGCTTTTTACAGATTGCAGTGAATATCAGGGAGACCCAAGACACATCAGCATAAGCAAAGAAAGCCCAGTGCCTAGAACAAAATGAGTCATCTTTATCATACTTGCCAGTGCCCAGGAAATGAGTGCTGCTCTCACTACAGCCTGAGAACCTCCCCCAGGGAGCTGGCAATAGACACTGTGGAGACGCAAAACTCATCAAAGCACAAAATTAGATGTTACTGAGACCTCAACAACTAAAGGAGACTTACAATATTCCCTCCAAGGTTCAAAGAAACATTACAGAAGAGGAGGCAGAAATAATGTAAAAGCCACAGGGTGGGAAGAGTCTTAGGAATTGCCCCCACTACCACAGAGACTAGGGCCATCATAACCACAAAGTGATAACCTACACCCCCATATCCTGAGGAGGGCCTTCAGTGGAATGTTAGTGGGGAAGAGGGGACATAAGAGTAGAACCCAATGGGAATAAAACCAATTTATACTATGTTCATATATTAAAGTTATCAATAATTTTTTTAAAAAATCTTCACTGGAACATGTCATGTGATCCTGGGCCAGGCTTGCTGACAACATAGGAGCAGACACTTCAAAGGGAAGAGGAAAGAGGCCTTGGATCCTCTCCTTCTTCCCAGTTTTATTGGTATTTATTCATTCTTCCCTAAAGAAAGATAGAAATATGAGAGCACAATACCATTGAGAGGACTCCTGGATTCCCAATCTGAGAGCACAGTGCTTCCATTACTTTATGTTTTAAACTAAGTTGTTCATATTTAATAATGCTCACTTTTCAGATCAAAAGGTAATTCTGTACTAATTTGAAATCATGAGATTCTCAGAGATGGATTGTAGAAATCATCTAGTCATTTTAGAGCTGAGGACATTAAAATCCAAAGAGACTACATGAATAATCCAAGGTCACAACTTGTTAATGGTGAGGCCAGTCCTGGAGCCCAGGTGCCCAAACTCCTAGCTCAGCCATCATCTATCAATATCTCCCTCAGTTCTTGTGATTTGAGACTATTGATCCCTTGAGACAAGTTCTACTCAAAACGCATCTGTCTTCTGTGATTTTCATGTCTGCTGAAGATGTGCTTGCACAAGCCAATTTGTTGTGGAAAGGACTAAACACTTACTGACCATGCTGTCTCCAAAAAAACAGTGGCAAACCTGGCCAACATTGCTTACACTGAGCCCTGAACTAACCTTTGAAAGTCCTCCTCAGTCAATGTAATTATCAATGTTTCGAGAATTGCCACCTTGATGGAGAGTTTCTCATCATGGGGACAAAGTATACTAGCAGCTGCTGCAGAGGGTGGTAGAATAGTTTTATGAGATAAGAACACATTGTGGCCTACAAGATATCAATTCAAAATATTTTCTACTTTACTCATGACAGTCTATAATTAATAGGGAAAGCAAAGGATTGAAGAGAAACATCAACTCTAAACCTGGAACTTTCCAAAGCATTAGCATGTAGAATAGCTAGGCACAGAGAAAAGTTATGAAGGCTATCTCTTATCTTGGCATTTATTAAGTATCTTAATTCTTTTAAAAAGTATCATTTGGTAATGAATTTCTAAGATTTGTCTTTTAACAGCAACCAAATATATTAACCTTTGGTGATCAGTGTGGCTCAACAATAGGGAAATACTGGTGTTCAAGAAATGTGTTACTTTTGCCTGTTAATAGGCAAAAATAAGATAGTTTCCCTTTAAATCTGAGTAACTACCTGCACCCTCCATTTTCAGTGAACCCAGAGATATAGCAACGAAGGGTTTTATCTTTAGATTATAGATAGGAGTTTATTATTTAATATAAATGGAACAAAATGTACAATTAAAAAAAAACCTTCTGATAATAAATACTGTACAAACTAGCCATTGCCCACTATCTCCTCACTTAGAGAGAAAGCTGATCGTTTTCCAACTATTAGATAGCTGCTGTTGTGAGCTAGCCAGTAATTTCCTCTCCTGTTAAGGAGTCTCTTTCTACCTATCTTTGTTACTTTAGTCCACAGCTTTCAACTCCTAATAGTTGATTCATGTTTCAAATTTCTCAAAGTTCTTTCCTGTGCCCTGGTTATCACCTCTATTAGGTGTTGGCCATGATATTTTTAAAAGTCAGTTCTTAATTATTTGGATTCCAGTTAGCCAGGGCATGGAATCAACCAGCCTCTGTTTCTGCTTCTTTTCTTTCCTGCTGCCTGCCGTTTGGCCACAGCACGGTGGCTAGCAACTTCATGAGGAGCTGAAGGTCAGGGCTAGTGAGAAAACCTGAAGGCTCAAACAAATCTATTTTTTCTTTGTTGGAAACACTGGTTGACACTTTGGCAAGGTAAGATAGTGAAAGGTCATAATAAAAGTAAACATCATGCATACCTCATATTCCCATGGCTGAGTTAAATTGGAAGTTAGAAGAATTGTACTTGGTACTCAAATCTGTGGTAGGAAAAGTAAAGTTCCTCTGACTTGCCAAAGCATGTTTATTAAGTAGTGTTGCACAGTACTTAAGATTTCCTGTTAGTAAGCCCAGGACAGTCAGCCATTGGAAAGCATCCACTAAGTTGTCACAAGTTTACTACACTGAGCTACAATGTTTTTGCTTCTATTATTCCTCCATTATGCTTCCTTGAACTAAGAAGAAGAAATGAGCAAAGGTACGCTTACATTGGACATGCAAACATGCCAGTATTCTTTTTCAAAGAGTTAGTGCATTGTTATTTTGTATCAATTGAAGTACAAAAATAAAATATCAATGGGCCCTAAATTATAACCTAGAAAAAAGTTGAGTTCATTTTTACTGGTTTCCCATTATCTGAGGGGTAATTTTCTATTTTAAAGAAATTATAATTTTGAAAGGAGAAAATTCTTCCTAATAGGATTTGATGGCAGCATTTGATTCTGGGACTCTAGGGCCTCTGTTCACACATTGGGTGTACGAGGAACTGATTCTAGAATCCCAATTGTGCCATCTGATAATTTGAATTTCATTGGTATCTAAAGATCTTAGAATTGTATTCTTCCTCCTGCTTATCATAGTATATAATCAATAAGTCTGAGACTTCTTCAATCAAGGAAAAGACAAAAGAGAAAGATATATAAAATATGTTTACACAAAAAGGAGAAATTTGGCACCCTTCAAGAGTACCAAATAAGATGGAAAGCACCATAATGCATTTCCAAGGGAAGTCTATGAATGTCTTTGAAAATAAAAGTTTCATGAACAACTTAAATGTGATTCTACAAGAGAACTGTAGTAGAGTGGAGAACCTTCACTGATAGTACTGAGCTCAAATCTTTGCTCTGCAACTAGTTGTGTGGCATTGAGCAATATATAAAACCTTTGTGGGCTTTAATTTCCTCAACTGTAAGCTGATGAAGATAACGTCCAATGATGGATGTTGTAAAGATGAGATTAAAGAAACATAAGACATTCCCAACATGCTGTCTGGATCACAGTATGTTTTTAGATGCTATTATTTTTAATAAGTTTCATTTCAACTTTATAAATAGAAGAACATCACAGATTGTAACTTGAACCTCTGAATAGTTCCTCTGAGCATCTAATAAAAGAAGATGGTAAATACTCACATGTTCATGCTATCATGATAAATCAGTGGAGGATGTAAGAAATAGGTGCTAAATTAGCTTCTAACACACAGCTTTTTTATAGCTTATAAGTATAAACTTCCTTTCAGTGTTTATGTCTAAGTATTTTTATTATTTTTATGTAGTTCTAATAAGAAAAAATATATTTCTTATCAGACTGTTAAAATCTTAAACTGAAAAAGAATTTAATGTCAGAAGAAAAGCAGATTGTTATACCAGGTAGAACTAACATTTATTTATTGTAGTTTTAACTTGTTAGGCACTGAGTCCTGGAAGCCAAGACAAAGGAGTACTTTTGCCCCATCAAGTCCTTTAAGAAGCTTAATGAATTAGTTCAGTGTGGAATCTTCCTAAAGCTTGCTGCTCCTCTCCTGGGACCCTCTCCTGGGACTTGACTTAACCATGACGTTCATTCATCACACTTTCTCTACTCATGTCTTTACTTACAATGTTTACTGGATTTGTGGATTGAGCTATTTTTCATGTTTTGAATTTATCCTGAGAAATGGTGAGGGTTCTACATCAATAAATAGCCAAAATAAATCAATAAATAATTAATTAAATAAAGTCAGGTTAACACGACTGAATTGGGTCAACAAAGGGTTAGGTAAGTTTAGAGATGAGAATATGACCATTTCTTCCCCTAGGAAAACATAAAGGGGATTCTCTATCTTTGTGGGTATTTTAGGCATTAGTACCTATATGGTTACCTCAATACTTATCTCTAAAGATAAAATATATGGTGTCATCTATTCTCTTTTTTGGCATGTGTATGTCAATATGCACGTGAGTGCATGTGTGGGAGCATGCATGCATGTGAAGCCTAGAGGTTGATAATGAGTGTCTTCCTCAATTACTCTGCACTTTATTTTACTGAGGCATTATCTCTACCTTGAGCTCAGAGCTAGCCTGCTTGTCCCAGGGATCCCATGACTCTGTCTTGAGCAAGGGAGGGGGGCTCTAAGCCCACCAGAGTTTAAATGGGTGCTGAGGTCTTGAACTCTGTTGTTCACACTTGTGAAGCAAGTGCTTAAGTGCTTAATTCCCTGAGCCATCTCCCCCAGAATGAGAAATGTGACTCCCTGAATGAGACAGAAGTTGGGAGATGGGACCCTTAAGGATGTCATATTTGTTCCAAAGCTGGTTTTCAGAAATTACTCAGATAGCTTGCACTGCCTTCAACTGCCTGTGGCTAATTCTATTTGTAGCATCATTACTTAATACCAGACATGAACAATTAAAAACATTTTGTTGGGATTTCTATACAGCAGTCAAATTGTGTCCACTCTTGTTCAAGACATTGTGGGAAAGCATGTGTGTGTTTATTAATGGTGGAAAAGTGAGCCCTAAAGAAACTAAGATACATGCTTGAATTGGACACTCAGACAGTCTAGGATGACTGGGCCCTGAAGAGCAGCAATGTCCTTAACCTTATTGTGGTAGTCAGCCACACACCACTGAGATGAATCTTCAAACCAGGCAATATTTGGGGGAGGAAAGTATTTACTGAAACTACAGATTGAGAGGAAGTTCCCTAACAGCAAAGGAGACTGGCCCTCTTTCACAGGTCTGAGCAGAGAGAAAAACCCATCACCTACACCAACACACAGAACAGGAAATAGGCAGGAGGGACAAGGAGATAATCTCTTACCCTTTATATAGCCGTAGTGTGGGGGCTCTTACAATCCTTCCCCAGACTTAATGGCTTCCTAAATCTCTGGAATTTCCTTCCTGCACTGCCCACACAGGAAAGGATGTTTACTTCTAGCTCCTTTGAGCTTCTTTACATCTTGCCCCTTGCTGAGAGACTGCCTTGCTATAAACATCCTCAGAGACCCACCCAAGTCATGTTTTTTTTTTCTCACTCATGGCTCTGTTCTTTCTCCTCTCCTCTTAATCCAATAAAGTCTTTAAATGTTACCCTATGATCTATAAAATTTATTCTTTTAATTTCATAAGACAAGAATCCTGGGTGCTCTAAATTTGTTTGTGTGTTGGAATTGGCAAGGAACCCCCAAATACTCATTATAACATGTAACATTTTGTCTATGGGACAAAATACTTATTTATGTTATAGCCATAAACTACATTTATGTCATTTTTTTCCTGAATTCCATTTCAAGGTTAAACTTTTCAATATGTGGCCTTATTATTTTTACAAAGACTTTCATCATGTTTGACTTCCCAATTCAATTTATCTCTAATTGCTTTATCTGCTGCATACTTAATTTTTTAAGATACAATAGTACAAAATGTAAGCTATTTATGTAATTTGAATTGGAGACCTACAAAAAAAACCCTGCAGTGGTTTGCATAATCCATCAAAAATATGTCTAATTTTTGCATTCTATAAAATGAGCATAATTTTATATGTTTCCTATACATTTTAGGTAAACTACTGGGATTATTGAGATGATACTGAGTATCTCTCATGGGTACCACATAGTAAATACAATGATGTTGAATAAATATGTGATAATGACTTGTTCGCACAAAATTATTGTGCACTAGACAGTATTACTGTCGACTAGCAAATAACATGCAAATGTCTGTGCTCTCTACAATAGGAAATACTATTACTGCTGAATGATCTTACATAATGCTGTACATAATCCTATTTTAAATATAAAAATGCAGAACAGTATGTCTTTTGTCTTTCTCTAGTATAAGAAATAGCAACCACTAAAGCAATATTTGCCTGACTCTAAGTTAGTCTGAGCTCTAAGATATGTAGTCACTGAGCTTCCATCACATCTCTCACTCCAGTAAGTCAGGAGGTAACTTTGTACTATTTTGGAGGGATTTACACTAACAAACACAAAAGTATATTTTATACATACATATATGTGT
>PVHP010023736.1:12614-27209 GCA_004024765.1 Zapus hudsonius | reverse complement strand
TTAAGATCAAACCTGGTGATCATTCCTCTGGAAGCAAAGCAGGCTGAACAGCACTCCCCGGGGTGCCTGAGTCCCACTCCCCTACCTAGACATGGGAAGAAATCAAAGGAAAAAACCCACAGAAATCAAAGACGGAACTCCCCAACCCAGGCCCCCTAGTCCCTTTATGGAGCAGGAGACTGGCAAAGAAACAGAGGCAGCACATACACGATTGCAAAGAGAGAACAATATGACTCCTGACCACAACTGCAATGCAAATATGAAGCAGCTAATGGTTGATATGGAAATTATGAGAAAAGACATGAATGAGATGAAGTTATCTAACTCAAGCATAGACTCCAGACTGAATTTAATGGAGAGAAATATGAATGAATTCAGAAACACATTAAGTGAATTGAAGATTAATCAACTAAGAGAGGAGCTAGACAATCAAATGACTAATTTGATGAGGACATAAAAAAAACATAAAAATGATTATCAGGAATTCCAAACAAAAACAAAATTAGATTGGAAATTAGATCTCACCAAAGAATTGGAGACTATAAACAAAAATATAGCAGAAACAAATAATGAAAAGGAGATGTTAAAAACCTCCATTGAATTAATCAGTCCCAGATTTGATAATTTGGAGGACAGAATTTTAGAAGTAGAAGACAAATCAGAAGGAATTAATAATGATGTCATAGGCTTCAATAAATTCAAGAAATCAAGTGAGCAAAACTTGAGGGATCTATGGGATACAATAAAGAGGACCAATATTAGAATCATGGGGATCCCAGAGGGAGAAAAAGCCCAGGCTAAGGGCATAGGAAATATCTTCAACAGAATTATTCAAGAAAAGTTTCCCTATCTAACAAGAGAAAGCCCACTCAACTTGTAAGGGGCCCAGAGGACTCCAAAAAGACAGAACATGAAGAGGAATTCTCCAAGACACATTTTAATTAAGATGCCAAATATAGAAAGCAAAGAGAAAATACTCAAAACTGATAGAGAAAAGCAAACCATAACTTACAGAGGAAAAGCCATCAGACTTACCTCAGACTTCTCATTAGAAACCATGAAAGCCAGAGGGGCTTGGAATAATGCTTTTCAGGGCCTAAAGAAGTATGGCTTTCAACCTACACTACTGTAACCAGCAAAGCTATCCCTCATGATAGATGGAGAAGTGAAAATATCCCATGAAGTAAACCAGCTCTACAACTATTTGAACACAAAGCCAAAATTTCAGAAGATCCTGCAAGAGATATCCCACACAGAAGAAACAAGAAATCTACCTCAGAAGAGTACCAGAGATCAGACACAACAATCGCAGTCAGTGCGCTAATAATAGCAGCAGAGACAACAACCCCCATTAACCCTTCATCATGGCAGGGCTTCAAGCAGACCTCACAGTTATATCACTGAATATAAATGGCCTTAAGTCCCCTATAAAAAGACACAGACTTGCAGGGTGGATCAGAAAAATGGACCGCTCCATCTGCTACCATCAGGAAACGCACTTTACTTCTAAAGACAGAAATCTTCTTAGAGTAAAAGGATGGAAAACAGTTTATCAGGCATGTGGAAGTAAAAAGAAAGCAGGTGTGGCTACATTAATCTCTGACAAAATAGACTTTACACCAAAATCAATTAAAAAGGATAAGGAAGGTCACTTCTTATTCATCAAAGGAATGATCCAACAGGAAGATATCACTATCATTAACATATATGCACCAAATTTGGGTGCAACACAGTTCGTAAAGGAAACCCTACTCAAAAATAAAGCGGAAATAGACTAATTCCACCATTGTAGGAGATTTTAATAAAACTCTATCAGCTCTAGAGAGATCAACCAAACAGAAGATCAGCAGGGACATAATGGAGCTTAATGACACCATTGACCAGCTGGGGATAACAGATATTTACAGAACGTTCTACCCCAAAGACACAGAATACACATTCTTCTCAGCATTGCATGGGACTTTTTCTAAAACTGATCACATCTTATGTCACAAATCCTCCCTAAACAAATTGAGTAAGATTGATGTAGTTCCTTGCATCATATCAGACCATAGTGCATTAAAGGTAGAAGTTAACAGTGGAACAGGATCCAGAAAATACACAAAGTATTGGCACCTAAATAACTCGCTTTAGAAAATGATTGGGTCATCCAAGAAATAAAGCAGGAAATTCAGAATTTCCTAGTATTAAATGATGACGATAACATATCATATCAGAACTTATGGGACACAATGAAGGCAGTCCTGAGGGGAAAGTTCATCGCGCTAAATGCCTTCATATCAAAGACAGAGAGGTCGGGCTGGAGAGATGGCTCAGCGGTTAAGGCACTTGCCTCCAGTGCCTAAGGCCCCAGGTTCAATTCCCCAGGTCCCACATAAGCCAGACCCACAAGGTGGTGGCCCTGGTGGTGCGCTCTCTCTCTCTCTCTCTATCTCTCTCTCTCTGTGTCTGTCTCTCTCTCTCATCTCTGCTTGAAAATGAATAAATAAAATATTTAAAAAAATAAAAAAAAGACATAGAGGTCTCAAATCAATAGCCTAACCACCCACCTAAAAGCACTGGAACAGATGGAAAAAGCTAACCCGAGGAGCTCAAGACGAAAGGAAATAATTAAAATCAGAGCTGAGATTAATGAATTGGAAATAAAGAAAACAATTGAAAAATAGATAAATCAAAGAATTGGTTCTTTGAGAAAGTTAATAAAATAGACCAACCCCTGGCCAATCTAATCAAACGAAGAAATGAGAAAGCCCAAATCAACAAAATCAGAAAGGAAAATGGTGAGATCACAACAGATCCTGAAGACATTGGAAGAATCATCAGATCATACTTCCAAAACCTCTTCTCCACAAAATTACAGAACCTGGAAGTAATGGATAAGTATTTGGACACATACCAACTTCGAAAGCTTAACCCAGAGCAGATAAAAGCATTAAATAAATTTATCACATCCATGGAGATTGAAAATGTAATCAAAAACCTTCCCAAAAGGAAAAGCCCAGGATCAGATGGTTTCTCAGCTGAATTCTACCAAGCCATCATCACAGAGCTAAAACCACTCTTTCTGAAGCTCGTTAGAAGTATAGAAAAAGACGGAAGGCTACCAAACACCTTCTATGAAGCTTCCATTGCCTTAATCCCCAAACCAGGCAAGGATGCAACAAGAAAAGAGAACTATAGACCCATATCTCTGATGATCTTAGATGCAAAAATCCTGAACAAAGTCCTAGCAAACCGGATATAATGCTACATCAAAAATATTATCCACCCTGACCAAGTTGGCTTTATCCCAGAGATGCAGGGATGGTTCAACATAGGCAAGTCAATAAATGTGATACATCACATTAATCGGCTCAAACACAAAAATCACATGGTTATCTCAATAGATGCTGAGAAGGCTTTTGACAAAATTCAACACCTCTTCATGTTCAAAGGTCTTGAAAGAATAGGCATTGATGGCCTATTCCTCAACTTAATAAAGAAAATTTACAAATCTCCTAAAGCACATATCATTCTCAATGGGGAATGACTCAAGGAGTTCCCACTCAATTCAGGAACAAGGCAAGGCTGCCCACTCTCACCACTGCTCTTCAACATAGTGCTTGAAGTTCTAGCCCAAGCGATTAGACAAGAGAAGGGCATAAAAGGGATACAAATTGGCAAGGAAGAAATCAATCTATCCCTCTTTGCAGATGACATGATCCTTTATATATCAGACCCAAAGAATAGTATCAGTAACCTCTTGAAAGTGATTAATGCCTTCAGCAAGGTGGCAGGATACAAAATTAACACACAAAAATCAGTAGCCTTTCTATATGAAGAGGACAAGCAGACAGAAAAAGACATCAGAGAGCCTGACCCATTTTCTATGGCCTCAAAGAAAATCAAATACCTTGGAATATCACCAACCAAGGTTGTAAAGGACTTATATAAGGAAAATATTGAAACAGTGAAGAAGGAAATAGAGGAGGATGTGAGAAGATGGAAAGATAGTCCATGCTCATGGTTAGGAAGAATCAATATAGTAAAATGGCAATCCTGCCAAAAGCAATTTACAGATTCAATGCAATGCCAATAAAATCCCAACCTCTTTCTTCACAAATGTAGAAAAAATAATCTCTAAATTTATTTGGAAGCGCCAAAGATCTCGGATATCTAAAATTATTCTAAGTAAAAAACTTACTCTGGTGGTATCACCATCCCTGACTTAAAAACATACTACAAAGTCATAGTAACTAAAACAGCATGGTACTTGCATAAAAACAGACAGATCAATAGAACAGGATTGAAAACCCAACTTTTATTGGAAGTAACTTCAGTTATTTGGTCTTTTACTAGGGGGCCAACAATGTACGCTGAGCCAAAGATAGCATCTTCAACAAATGGTGCTGGACAAATTGGATAAACATGTGTAAAAAAATGAAAATAGACCCACTCCTTTCACCATGCACAAAAATCAACTCCAAATGGATCAGAGACCTTAATATAAATCCGGTAACCCTGAACACCCTGGAAGAAAAAAATAGGAGGAACTCTACATGAAATAGAGTAGGGAAAAACAGCCCAGGAAATACAACAAACACTTAACCAATGGGACCTGATCAGGTTCAAAAGCTTCTGTACAGACAATGAAATGATACTCAGAGCCAATAAACCCCCTTCAAATTGGGAGATGATTTTCACCAGCTACAACTCAGACAGAAGCCTAATTTCCAGAACCTACAGAGAACTCAAAAAAATTAATAACAAAAACCCAAAATGCCCCCTCACAAAATGGGGCACTAATCTCAACAGAGAATTCACAGAGGAGGAAACACAAATGGCCTTGACTCATCTAAGGAAGTGCTCAGCATCCTTAAAAGATGCACTATGCGAGTGACTGCCGGAAAGGCTTTTAAAAATAGAAGCTAGGTAATCCAGATTGTTGTATAGTTATTAACTGATACTGACCTCATTCTGCGATGGAGATTGTGTTTGTATTTTTCAGGTTACAGCGAGGGAGCTGTGGCCCATATAACCCTACCAACCGACCGCAGGCAAAAAGCTGAGATCCTGGCATGAGATGAGCCACCACAGTCATACGGTTGAGGATCCATATGGAACCCCACAGAGAGTGGCGGGATGAGCGGGGGACCCACGGCCACAGCCATTCAATCAACAGGGGATGGGCCAGTGAGACAGAAACCAAGGAATCTCGACACGGGGTCCCCTACGCTCACAACACTGAAGCAGCCTCCATACTCACCCACCACGACTCAGGGAACTGAGCGGAAGTGGGGGCAGAAAGATTGTGAGAGTCATGGTGGGGGAGAATATCAGAGACTTGGCAACCCTCAGTAACAACACACTTGGGTCATGAGAACCCGGCTGAAGACTGGGCTATCCATGGTCCCCTACCACAAAGACTGATCCAGACGGCCCACGGAGGAGGATATCCAGCTGACTGGGGATGGGGAAGGGGGGCAACGGTGAATTGGAGATAACAACTCATGGTTGGCCCACTAAACAATGTAACTCATTATGCACAATAAAGAAAAAAGAAAAAAAAAAGAATATTCCAAAGTCCAGTCTCATCTGAGATTTTAGATTATTTCTTAACTGTAGGTCCAATAAGATCAAAACATGTTATATACTTCCAAAACAAAATGGCACAGATTAAATATTTCTTTTGCAACATGGCATAACAAGAAGTCTAGACCAATATAAATCAATATCAATCAAGTAAATATCAAATATCTGCAGTTCAAGTCCAACATATAAAACCAGTGATAACATTCTCTAGAATTTCTATTTCTGCCCCTCCAGCTAGGCTGAGTAGCCATGGGAAAACTTTCATCCCATACTACCAGCTCTCCATGGGAGTCATTGTACAGTCCCGGTACATGCAAACATCTTTGGCTCTCCATTTCAATACAGGGACATCACCCTGCTTCAAATGCTGCATTCCAGAGGCTGCTGTAATCATGTGCACTTCATGATCTATTTCCACACATTTTTCCTGCTTTCAAAATCAACACCAGTTATGTATGCAGCAGCACTGCCAATTTGTTAATCCAATGGGGAAATTATTCTTGGTCTTGAGCCTTCAGAATTCTTCCTTTCAATCCTCTCCTTTCAAAGGAATTAGCATTCCTTTTCATTCAGTTTTTCCTGGGTGAATTTTACCCCCCCCCCATCTTTTCCATTATGTCAATGCAATGTAGTTGGCCTACCCTTAATGGTGGTAATCTGTTTAAAAATCACAGCTTTAGTAACCTAAAACCAGAGACTGTGCCTACAACTTTAAACTTGTTTGATTTTTTTCCCCACATTTAGTATTTTCAAATTTTCACCTAAACACTCCATAATACTTGGCTTATCACTGTAGAAGATTTTGCAGTTCCATGTACCAAATTCTTGCACATTCCTCCAGCACACAAAATCCAAAAGACCAAAATCCACATGGTTAGATTCATCTCAGCAAAACCCCAACTCTCTGGTAACAAATTAACTGTTGCAGTCAGCTCCTCATTGCTGGGATGAACATTCAACTATACACAGCTTGTGGAACAGGTTTATTTGTTTTACAGAGTCCAAGGGAACACCATAATGATGGAAGAAGCTGATTCATATTATTACATACAGAGAACCACAAACAAGCAGAACCTCTAGAGCTCAAACTGCTCTCTCCACACCTTGGGACTAGAATGAATATCTGCCCACAAACATACCTTAGGGATTGACTCAGATTCACCCCCAATAAATTGCCCCCACCAGCAGGAATCTGCCTGCTGGGAGCTCAGTGGGGAGTTTAATAAAAAAAAAAAAAGACTGCGTCTATGGGACCAAACATTCAAACTACCAAAAATACAATTTTTTTCAGAAGTTTGAATGTGTTCCTTAGTAATATTTTAGTTTCTAGATGTTACTGTTGAGTGTTTCTGTGTCATTATAATCCTCAATTCTTTATTCATAACTTGTTTGCAGCCTTGTTCTTTGTATACTTTTAATGTTCTTTTTTTTAAAAAAAACTTTTTATTGATAGCTTCCATATTATACACCAAATTACAGACCAATAATGAATCAAAACAATAAAATCCTTACTTTCATACATTAATGTGAGAGTTTAGGAGTGAGAACCCACACAAGGTTGCCAAGCTCCTCCTAAATCCCTCCCCCATCAGAGCTTGCCTCTATTAAGCTTGCCTTGCCTCTTAATAGGTTCAAAAATGGGTATTATTAATTCTTGTTTTGTAAACATATATGTACTTCTTCTGGTGCTTTTATTTTCTTTCTGATGCTTTTTTCCCCAATTCCATACCCCAGTACCCTAACAGCAGTTAGGGTTATTTCTTCAGAGGGGGGATTGTGACAATATCAGGCCTCTGCAGGAAATACCCTCCACCTTGAGTGGGAGGTATCTAGCTAGAGCTACAACCTAGGGGCTGATTGGTCAAATGTGAGCCAATTAGCTGTCTCTCTGACTCACCTGGGGAGAATTTAAATTAACTTCCCTAGAGGAAGCTGCTCATTTTCCCCACATGGCCAGGCTGCAGATCTATGAATTTCCCGGGAAATAAGGGCTTCCCTCACCCCAGCTAATGGCTGGGGTGGGGGTAGGCTCCAGACATTTTCCCTCATGAACCTTTCCTTCTCATGATGGGAGCTCCCTGTTATCTTTTCTGTTTCTGCGTATTTAGCTAAACAATATAAGTTCTGTTAAACTCTCTGACACGTGTTTTCCCCACACTTGTGGCTAGAAAACTCTGTAACTCCCCATGTCCCCTTAAATAATAAAGTCTCCCACTATACCTTATTATCTTGTTGTCTATGATTTTAATTCTTTAACTTTATGGACAAGAACTAGGATACTCTTTAAACTTGGGGTGCATTGAAATTTTTACTGGGGGTTATCTAAATTCTAACCCTTCTCCACACCCTGTATCAGTATCAGTAAGCTCTCGAGGAAGCTGGGGGCATCATCTGGTAGGAAAGGCCTGGAAGGGGACGGGAGGAAGCCTAACCCCAAGACATGAGGGTCTGGCCTTTTATTCACTGTCCCAGTCATTGGTTACTTCCCACACTGAGCTGTTGATCAAGAGACACACAAAGTCTCAAAGCAAGACAGGCTTATGTCAAAGCTCATGAATACCTGCCCCAGGCAAAAGATAAGACACTATTGCTGAAGATACCACAAACTGTCCTCATGCAACACCAAGAGACCCTGCTAGATCCTGAAAGTTAACCAGCAGCCAGATGGTAGCCTGTGTAGTGCAGGACTAGAAACCATCCTAAGTTGAGTATTGGTACCTGTTACCAACAGCTAATCTAGGAAAACTCAGTACATACATGAAAAGTATATTATCCAGTAGGATTTATAATATGGGTGAGGAAAAATACTTCTAGTCTAAGTGCTGTGCTAATCTGGCCTAGCAAAGCATACCTTTTGTGAAGAAGGACAATAAATATTAGAAGAAAGCAGTAAAGTACTTCTAATGAACTTGGGAAAATTATATCCATTGACCTAAGACATAATTAATGGGCTTAATATACTCAGTAGATGAACATTTTTAAGATGGGGAGGTTAATGAGCTAAACATGCGTTTTAAGTTAAATGGATAAGAACACACAAATTCAATGAAAATTACACAAAGGGGGTAAGAAAGACAATTGTAGCAAAAGCATACATAAAGGATCATAAGAGATGAGAGAGAGAAAAAGAGAGAGGAGAAAGTAAACCTTTGTGCATGAAAATAAGCATAAATTGATGTTAGTGATATAAAGGGTATAAAACTTAGATGATGAAACAATAATGAGAGAACAAAAAAATATGTGATCATCTCAATGAATTTTAACCTGAAAATTAAAATGAAAAATAAGGTAATACATAATAAATTTAGTCATTTAAATTTCACATGACTCAAATACTTTCCTTTATAAAGTTAAACCTAAGAGTTTAGATTTAGATCAGTTTATA
Organism: Zapus hudsonius; assembly: GCA_004024765.1. Classification (NCBI taxonomy): domain Eukaryota; kingdom Metazoa; phylum Chordata; class Mammalia; order Rodentia; family Dipodidae; genus Zapus; species Zapus hudsonius. The sequence goes on along the minus strand of PVHP010023736.1, from coordinate 18,253 downwards.
TGTACAAAAGAAACAAAATTCTTTTTTTATTGTCCATGAAGAATTACACTGTTTAGTGGGCCAACGATGAGTTGTTATCCCCAATTCCTCATTGCCCCCCTTCCCCATCCCCAGTCAGCTGGATATCCTCCTCCATGGGCCATCTGTATCAGTCTTTGTGGTAGGGGACCAAGGATAGCCTAGTATTCAGGCAGGTTCTCCTGACCCAAGTGTGTTGTTACTGATAATCTCCCCCACCACAGCTCTCACAATCTTTCCGCCCCCTCTTCTGCTCCTTTCTCTGAGTCATAGTGGGTGAGTATTAAGGATGCTTTAATATTGTGATCTTAGGGGTTTTTGTGTCTAGAATCATTGGTTTCTGTCTCACTGGCTTATCCTGAGTTGATTGAATGGCTGTCGCTGTGGGTCCCTTGTTCATCCTGTCCTTCTCTGCAGGGTTCCATATGGATCCGCCACGATATGACTGTGGTGACTCATCTCTTGCCACAGCTTTCTGCCTGCGGTCGATTGGTAGGGTTATATGAGCCACAGCTCTCTCGCTGCATCCTGAAAAATACAAACATAATCTCCATTGGAGAGTGAGATCAAGATAGGATAACAAATATACACCATTCTGGATGACCTAGCTTCTATTTTTAGTAGTCTCCCCATCATACCCTCGCATAGTGCATCTTTTCTTGGGAGCCCAAGAATACGGGATCCGGTGCATATAGCCCTGAATCCCCAGTTCCAATCAAGGGATCCCCCTCACTGAGTGGAATATTTGGCTAAATTTAATAGGTGTTAATTGTCTCCCCCATGCCCAGGTTCCTCCATTGCACAAGTGCTCCTTTCTTGGTTTGCTGTTCTCTCCCAGTTGGAAGCGTGGTCAGCCTACTCATGGCCTTAGATTGTGTTTCATGTCAGTGGTCTCTGTTTACTCCAGCTATCCTTGTTCCGCTTCCCCTGGCAGGTTGTGTAGTGCCTTCCAGCACTGCATTAACTGGCATCTGGGGGCTGGTTACCATTCCAGACCTCGAAGGGTCTCTCGATGCTGAATGATGGCATTCTGTGGTTTCTTCAGCAACAGAGTTTTGCCTCAGGCCTGGGGAGGGCATTCAAGAGCCTTGACAGAATTTTGTCTTGTTTTTGGAAACTCATGGGTCACTTTGGCAGCAGCTCAGTGAGGGAAGGAACCGGTGGCTGGGACACGGGGATGCCTGACTGCTCAATTATTCACAGGCTCAGACATTCTCCCCTACTACTCATGGCCCCTCTTACCAGTTGACGACCACTACTTACTCTTTAGGTTACAGTATGCTCGTGAGGATTTTATGCTTTTGAACCTAATTTGGTTTAGCCTCATGCTTAAGCCATTCCCCTCCACCCTTCCCTTACACCTCATTCATAACCTCTCACTTCTTTCTACCAGTCTGCATAAAGAAAACGATTATCCTGGTTAAGGACCACATATGAGGGAGAGTATGCAGCGTTCAATTCTCTGTTCTTTTGGGTGTTCGCTTACTAAGATCTGCTCAAACTCAGTCCATTTTTTTCCTAAATTTTGATTTCATTTTTTCCTTTCAGTTGAGTAGAATTCCATCTTGTAAATATACCAGTTTCACTGTCCATTCCTCCATAGATGGGCATTTGGGTTGAATCCAATTCTTGGCTATTATGAATTGAGCTGCTATAAATATAGTTGTACAAAATTTTCTGCATCAAAATGTGACATCATGTGGGTAGATGCCTAGTAGAGGGATAGCTGGGCCCATTGCTAGTTCTATGTCCTTTCTCTCTGCTTTCCATAACGTTTGAACAAGTTTGCAATCCCACCAGCAGTGAATGAGGGTTGCTTTTTCCACGCATCCTCGCCAACAATGATTGCTGGTTGCCAAGTTGGACCCCAGTGCAGAAAATCAGAGAAGCCCAATGTATAGGGGAGGAAGAGAATTGTACACAACTTGCCTATAAATCCCCAGCCTCCCAGGGAACCTACTTTGTATGTCCCAGTGGCATTCAAACCTGCTACCCTGGGGAAAACTGTCATTTGGTCTTTCCTGCCCATGGTTTAGATATTCTTTCTGGGGATGAGATGCTACTTTATCAATCTCATCATCATAGAAGAAAGAAAAATCCCATCCTACTTCCCATCCTCTTGGGAATGGCTCTAGCAGGCACTATGGCCACAAGTGCCACAGCAATTGGGCTTCAGCAGGTCCAACATAGCCAGTTGTCTGCCCAGATTAAGGAAGACCTGAGCTTAGTTCAGCAATGCATGAGCCTTATATTGTCTCATTAATCAGGGTAAGATTGGTGACCCCCACCCCTGTATAGGTCATTTGTCCAGCACTCAGACACAACCAGCAGTCCCTGCCTAGGTCAGGGTCTGCTTGCTTTAGCAGTTCATGACTGGCATTAGCAAGTTTAAGCATATTTGTCAGGGGAGTATCTGGATTAGACTGGGGGGCTCCGGTAGTCACCTATGGGGGTCTGTGGTCAGGCTGTGGGGCCCAAGGGTCTAGAGGATTGACTCTACTTGTGGGTATAGACAGATTGGTCATTTGAATGGTTAAACTCAGAGTTGCCAAGTGATGCTTATTGCAAACTCTTTCCATACACCAACCCATCCCAAAATTTTGGGAGCCCCACTGTTGGAGTTTTTCTATCACTAGCTCCCAAATGATTCTTTGTTGAGCATTTCGCTCTGTCACTGATACGCCTTGCCCTTTGGTTGGGGAACCCGCCCATGCCCCCGGGTTCGCAACATCCACACAAGACCAGTATCTGAGGTAAGACCAATAGGCTCCTCTGCAGTCCTGAGGAGTCCTGGGCACCCTTCCATATGCAGCGTATCTCAGAGTGTCTCAGGTGTAGCCATAGGAGTAGTCATAACAAGGATCCAGGCTGCAGCACATTTCAGCAGTGGCAGGCACTATTATCATGCTGATTCTGGAATGAAGACACCGCCTAAAAGAGATAAAGCAAGGGCCCTGGGGGGGGGGGGTCAATTAGTCTTATTGAGTAGTGATGACCCATGATATAGAGAAGCCTCCCACACAGGTTTGTGGATCTGGAGGGCTGATGAGGGTCTAGGGCAGAGAATGTTCAACGAACTCTGGTTTAGGAGGAGCAGGGCTGTCTGTAGTAGGGCTGGGTTCCTGGGGTTCATCTCTGGGCTGTCAAGACAGGGTCAGCTTCAGGGGCTCAACCAGGTGCGGTTCAGACTTCCCCTCTAGACTGGGATCAGCAGCTGCCTTAGCATGGGTGAGCAGCGGCCTTAGCATGGGTGTGGTGTATCCACAATTTGACACCTGAAACTTTGAGAGCTGAAGGGGTGGTTAGTATGACTTGGTATGGCCCCTCCCATCTCAGATCTAGATTTCCTCATATTGGAATTTTTATTCAAACCCAGTCTCCTGGGTTCCAAGGGTGTAAGGGACCCTTGATTGCTAGGGGAACAGGCAAGTTGAGTTGCCTCCCAATCCTCTGTGTAGTCCTGGCTATGTGTAGTCCTGGCTAAATCTTTCAGAAACCACTGGAGATGAGTGTGCCCATATTCTAGGAGATCCCCTGAGTCTCTCAGGAGCAGGGGAGGTGGCCGACCAAACAAGATCTCAAAAGAGGAATAACCACACTTGTGAGGCAAGCGCAATGTATTTGGAACAGGACAAGTGGCAAAATCTCAGGCCAAGGGAGGCCTGTCTCCTGGCAATGTTTAGCCATTGCTGTTTTCAAAGTTCTGTTCATTCTCTCCACCCTGCCTGAAGACTTGGGATGGTATTGTGTGTGCAAATTCCAGGTAAGCCCCACTGCCTTTGACACTTGTTGAACGATTTTACTAATAAAAGCCGGGCCATTGTTGGAGCCAATGCTTGCTGGTACCCCAAAGCATGGAATAATTTCTCTAACCAGGGCCCTAGACACTTCCAGAGCCTTCTCTGTTCTGGTAGCAAAGGCCTCTATCCAACCGGAATAAGTACACACTATGACCAGCAAATATTGGTAGGCTTTGCTAGGCTGAATGTCAGTAAAGTCCAATTCCAGATGCTCAAATGGATATGACCCTTGCTTCTGCATTAGCATTGGCTTCTTGGGATCCTGTCTAGGATTATTGCGAGCAGATGGCAAACAGGCTTGGAGGGCTGGTTGGGTTAAGGTTGCCAGCTTTGGAACCTCCAAGTACCTCAGTAGCAAGTCCTATAAAGCTGTCTTCCCCAAGTGTGTTATCTCATGAGCTTGTCGAAATAAGCTGAAGGCAGCCCTTTCCGGGACCTTGATCCTTCCTTCTGAGGTGATTAGCCAGCCCTCTGAGTCCTCAGTTGCTCCCTGTCTTATTGCTTCCTCCTTTTCTTCCACAGCGTACCTAGGCTGCTCTGGAAGTATAGGAAAAGTAAAGCATACCTTCTCAATCATCATTTCCTGGAGTGCTGCCTGCTTGGCAGTCTGGTCTGTCAGTTGATTGCCCTGACTCATTTTATTTCTGCCTCTCGTGTGGGCTTGGCAGTACACTACTGCCACATCTTGGGGTGCCCACACAGCTTCCAAAAGCTGGAGAATTTGGTCTCCGTTTTTAATCTCTTTGCCTCCTGAAGTGAGGAGTTCCCTGTCCCGGTAATTCACCCCATGGATGTGAAGGGTGGCAAAAGCATACCAAGAGTCTGTATATACAGTGACACACTTTCCTTTGGCTAAGGAGAGAGCCCTTGTTAAAGCATGAAGTTCAGCCTTCTGGGCTGACCAGTGACTGGGCAGTCGACCCTCCTCTACCACCTGGTCCGTGGTTGTCACTGCATACCCAGTCCAGTACTCCCCCTGCTGCAGACTTCTACTTCCATCAGTGAAAAGTTCCATGTCAGGATTAGTAAGTGGCTTGTCTTTCAAGTCTGGTCTGGAGGAGAAAATCTCCTCCATGACTTCTTCACAAGCATGAAGGGGCTCGCCCTCCTCTTCACATAAATAAGTGGCTGGATTTAGGGCTCTAATGGCCTCCACTTTAATTTGGGGATTTTCCCCTAACATGGCCTGATACCGGGCTATTCACTCCCCAGTCATCCAGTGGCTGGCTGTCCCATTTAGCAAAGAGGTGACCTGATGCAGGACTTTCACTGTGAGGTTCTGTCCCAGAGTCAATTTGTCTGCTTCCTGTACTAAAGTCACTGTGGCCCCGAGTGCCCGGAGGCAAGGGGGCCAGCCTGCTGCTACAGGGTCCAGCCTTTTGGACAGGTATGCCACCGGCCTATTCCAGGGACCCAGTTGTTGAGTCAGGACTCCCAGTCCGATCCCACCTTTCTCATGAACATAGAGATTGAAAGGGTGGGTGACATCTGGGAGTGCTAGGGCGGGGGCTTCACACAGTCTTTTCTTAAGCTGATTAAAAGCCCATTCTTCCTCTGTTGCGGTCAGCTTTCTAGTTGCTGCGCAGAAGAACCCAAACAAAAGCGGCTTGTGGAGGAATGGATTTATTTGGCTTACGGACTCAAGGGGAGACTCCATCCTGGCAGGGAAAACGATGGCATGAGCAGAGGGCTGGACATCACCTCTGCCACAGCACTGCAAACAGCGGCAGGAAGGTGTGCCAAACACTGGCAAGGGGAAGCTGGCTTATAACCCCCATAAGCCCACCCCCAACAACACAGCTTCATCGAGGTTGTAAAACC
>PVHP010023736.1:0-12514 GCA_004024765.1 Zapus hudsonius | reverse complement strand
TCCTCCCATCTCAGAGGGTTTGTAGTGGACCCCCGGAGAGCATTATGGAGAGGCTTGGCAATGGCAGAGAATGCTGGAATCCAGAGTCTGCAAAATCCGGCTACTCCCAGGAATTCTCTGAGTTGTTTCTTGGTCTTGGGATGTGGGTATCGTATGATTACCCATTTTCTCTCCTCCCCAAGTTTTCTCTGTCCTTTGCTGAGGTGGTAGCCCAAATAAGTGACTTCTTTTTGGCAAATCTGGGCCTTTTTCTTGGAGACTTTTTATCCTGTCTCCTGTAGAAAATGCAATAATTCTTCAGTGCCCTGCTTGCAGATCTCTTTGGTGGGAGCTGCAAGCAGTAGATCATCAACATACTGCAAAATTGTGCATCCAGCAGGTCGACAGTTTTCTAAGTCCTTGGCTAGAGCCTCCCCAAAAATAGTTGGGGAGTTTTTATATCCTTGGGGCAAGTGTGTCCAGGTCAGTTGTCCCTTGGTACCAGTCTCCGGATCCTCCCATTCAAAGGCAAACAAAGGCTGGCTTGCCTCCGCTAGCCGCAGGCAAAAGAAAGCATCCCTCAAGTCCAGACATGTAAAGACTGCTGCTGTGGGTGGTATAAGGCCCAGTAAAGTGTATGGGTTTGGGACTGTCAGGTGCAAAGTCTTGGTGGCGTCATTGACCCTGCGCAGGTCTTATACTGGCCGGTAATCATTGGTCCCTGGCTTTTTCACTGGGAGCAAAGGAGTGTTCCAGGGAGACTGTATCTCCTGTAAAATCCCCTCATCTTTGAGTCTTTTGCTGTGGAGTGCTATTCCCAGTTGAGCTTCCAAGGGAATTGGATATTGTCTCTTTCTCACTGGGATGGCACCTAGCTTGAGTGCCACCAATACCTGTGGATGGCCTCTGGCTAGGCCAGTTCCTACGTATGTGTCCCAGAAATCGCTCCAGGTACCAGTTAATGTTTGTGGCATCAAGAGCCCTCTCCCCACTTATGTCTTGGTGAAGTCTCCATTCTTCCTCTGGGTGGACTTCCAACATTAACACTGGTAGAGGGTCCGAGTTGGTGGCAGGGTTCACATCCATGGTTACCATGGTGCCTAGTTTGGATAACAAGTCTCTGCCCAGCAGGGGATCTGGGGCCTCTGGCACATACAGAAACCGGTGGCGAACTCGGTGGCCTCTTATTGAGCAGTCGCATGGTTCACAGAACCTGTATTTCTTGGTGGTTCCAGTTGCCCCCATAATAGTAACAGAGTGTCTTGTCTGGTGAGCTTTCCAGTGGGGTTGGTCGCAGTTGAGATAGCGGCGACAGTATCTAATATAAATGTCATGGTTTGGTCCCCCAGATCTACTCAGACCAAGGGCTCATGGGGGCCAATGGGTATTGAGCCTGGTCGCCTTCAATCACTGTCAGTCCCAATTCCCCATTCATGGTTCCCATGTATCAGGGGCTGGGGTTGCTGGGCAATTGCCACCACTGCTGGCTTGGTCCTTTCCCAAGCATGGGAGTCTCTTGTTGAATGGTCTTTGTTTTCCTTCTTTTCGGGACATTCATTCTTCCAGTGTCCCTTCTTTTTACAGTAAGCGCATTGGACTCTATCAAGACAATTGCTACGGTTTCTCTTTCCAGTGGGGGATGGTCTCGGGTTCTGGGTGCCCCTCTCTCAGAGAGCTACTGCCATAAATCTGGCTTTCTTTTCCAAGTACTTTTCCTTCTCCTTCCTAGTAGTCTCCTCTCTATTCGCAACCACCTTAGCTGCAATGTCTATGAGCTGATCTATGTTCATTCCTGCAAAGCCTTTCAGCCTCTGCAGCTTACAGCGAATGTCTGGAGCAGACTGCTGTACAAAGGTCGTGTTCACCATTGATCAGTGCTCTCTAGCCTCAGGGTCAAACGGAATGAAGCAGCAATAAGCATCACAGAGTCTCTCATAGAACTTCAGTTCATCTGCCTTCTGAGTCACCTCACTGACCTTTGATAGGTTAGTAGCTTCTCAGGCTCCTGCTCGAGCTCCTTAAAGGATTGTCCGTCTCATCAGGGTGAGAGATTCTATCCCTTCCCTGGTATTGGGGTCCCAATTGGGTCTAGTGTCTGGGAGGGCATTATCAGCATACCGCTCAGGGTTCACAGCCTCTGGGGGAGCTTGTGTAATGAGCCATGCTCTGGCAGCTTGGAAAATTCGCTGCCTTTCATCTGAGGTGAAGAGTGTGGCCATGAACTGGCGACAGTCATCCCACGTGGGTAAGTGACTGTGCATGATGGTGCTCAGAAGGTCTATCATGGCTTGAGTTGCTCTAAGTACGGTGGAGTATGATGATGCCAGCTCAAAAAGTCTGTGGTGGTGAACGGCTGGTAAATGTATTGTGCTGGGCCTGGTCCCAAAGTTCCATCATCCTGGAGGATCATAGGGCCTGGTGTTTGCCTGAGTGGGCACAGGGGAATGGCATTCTTCTCTGTTTTCAGCCATCCAGAATTGGGAGACCTGCCCCACTTTTCAATGGGAGGGTCCTCAGGCGGCTGCAGCTTCCTGAGGGAAGTCTCTGATGTGGCCTCCTGTGGTGTGGCCTTAGGCAGGGGCGGGTAGATCTTAGACAGGGAAGGTGGATTTTGTTCTGAGTCAGATGAGGCTGGGGCAGTTGGGGCCGGTGGTGGTGGAAGATAAGGTGGTGGTGGAGCAGGCACTTCAGATCATTTTCATGGACTGGGAAAATCAGAGATTTCTGTGGCATTCTCTTTGATTTCCGGGCGTGGGTGGACAAGACAGTCATCAGCTTTCATGGTGCCTGGAACCGAAGCCAATCTGGTGGGCATTTTGCAAGTCCAAGCCACATGTCGATGTAGGGAAAGCACTCTGGATGTCCTGGATCTCCTATGCAGAGGTCTCTCACTCGGTTGATGGTCTCTAGGTCAAGGGTGCCTTCAGATGGCCCAACATCAAAGGCCAGCCAATCAATTACACAGAAAATTTTGAGTTTGGAACTCTTCAGTTTAACACCATAATTTCCAGCAGCAAAGCCTTCTTTAAAATTTCCTAGCATGGTCTGAAGCACGGTCAGACACTTAGATTGAGCTGAGCCCATGATGGGGTTTTATATATGCCTAGGGTGTGTGCACAGGAAGGGTATGGAGAGTACCAGCCTCTCCCTCACTCAGATGCCCACCTGTCCGGCCACCTTGCGGCGACTTAAGGAGTCTTACCAATGAGGGCTGCACGTATAAACCCCGTGCCAAGTCAGCCTCCTGTAATCAGGAGACTGAGTGCCTATTCAGGTGAAACGACTCCAGCAGAACTGTAGGTTGGGGCCCAATCAGACTCCGTAGCCTCTGCCAGATCCCCAGCTCGGGCCATGGAGCCAGCAGCCCAGTTTATGACCAGCGAACCGGTAAACTGGGCTGTGCAACCACTCTCACATTCACACACAGTCACTCAGAGTTTAAACAGCTTTGTTCCCTAGTTAATTCCCACTAAAATTCCAGCTAGCTATAGACTAGGCGACCGGTATCACTTAGGTCTTAGACGGTAGGGGGGTGCTGCCTCCTCAGGACACTTTGAGAGCAGCTTCCCACCCTGCAAGGGATCAGGCCCACGTAGACACCCTTTCTGGCTACCCTGGGTGTCCTACCTAGTTCAGGTGGCCACTTCAGTCTCCCGTCTCTCTCTGCCGTTCGGTGGTCCAGGGATCAACAGTCCTCCATCAGCCTCCTGGAAAGGAGACCCCGGAATCACATTGGGGGTGAACACTTCTCTGTTTCCAATGACCTCAGTGGGCTGCAGGGCCCTGGAGTGGTGGCCCCGTTTCACCCAACAAGTGGAGTAAGGCTGTCCAATCTCATTGGGGTGCTCCAAAATGTTGCAGAAATACCCAGTGACAAAAGACAGAGCCACTTTGGCAAGAGGAGAGTGAAGTTTTATTCTAAACCTGGGCCTGGGGGCTCCAAGCTCAGGAAAAGGGTCTTGGGCCCCGCACCCCAGTTGACAAGGAGTTTTATAGTCAGTACAGAGTAGGTATGTGACATTACACATGCCAGTTACCATCACCTAGCAGTTTACACATTTAGAATAGTTTTCAGATACTCTCCCCAGGTATTCTCCGGCCTTGTCTCTTCCTTATCTCACAGAACTTCAGAGCCCTGACAGTTCCCTACTTCATGAAATGAGACTGGCCACCTGGCAGACAAACATCAGTAGGACGTAATGGGATTATCCATCTGGTGGACAAACATCAGTAGGATGTAACAGTGAATACAGGGGAAGGGGGCAGTAAACTTTTTCTCATATTCCAGTCTGCTCCAAGAGTTCTTTCTGCGCAGCAACTAGGAAGCTGACCACAACAGTTTTCGTACCAGAATGTGGGGTCATCTGTTGCTGCTAGAACCCTGATTCTGTGGCTTTGGCATTTTGGAATTGATTTGCAGGAGGAATATGGGCGGATTGGAAACCTTGTCCTAAGAGGTGCCTTGCAGTGCTGTAACTACAGCATGATGGAGCATTCTGGTCAGAGTTGGAAAGACCTGAATGAAATAAGAACTATGGATTGCGAGGTTTGGCTTACGAGGGGGAAAAATAACTTTGTCAGGATGGTGCCGAAGGAGTTTGTGTGAGAGGCTTGCTGCGTTCTGCCTGCCTGTGTCCTGGAAACCTGTGCAGGGTTGCTTGACTTAAAGATGGACTGGTGTGAGCAAATGGAAATGGCACAGAAAGAAAGATCTTTGGGTCGAAACTGCTGCCTATTCACCTGCAATTGTTTGAGATATGACAACCATTGAGATTGGGCTAGCTGGTCTGCATTGGAACAACAGAAAAAATGCGGATTCTTTGAAGGAAAGGGTCTGAATGCTTTGTTCCTCTCTGGATTAACAAATTGGTAGCCCACCTGGTTCTGTGGAGTGTAACAAATGTAAGAAGAGAGGGTCATTAGATTTGCAACACAGCTTTGTTTTTGAAAAATGGCCATAGGCGTGTGAAGCAGGAGTGCTAGCTTGCCTGCATGGAGCCCGATGGAACCATGAGAATGAATTGTGTGTTGCAATGGAGACCCAATGAATTCCAGGACTATGGATGGGTGCCAAGGTGAGCTGCCAGCACCGGATGAAATTTTCCCAGACTGTGAGGAGCCGAGCTGTAGGGGCGGAATCGGATCTCCAAGAGACTTGTTATTAGTTAGAATCATTGAGCTTGGAGTTAGAGGTTGATGGTGCCCTGCTTGTTTTAAATCTTGTATTGGTTCAATCTGTTTTTGCTGTGCCTCATGATTTGCAGGGTGAATGTTCTGTGCCATTACGGGTTTATTTTTAGTATTATAGCTCAATTGAAAGCTGTGGGGACTTCAGAGTTGAGCTGAACACATTGTATTTACATCATGTATGATTATTAGTTTATGGGTCCAGGGGCGGACTGTCATGGTTTGATCCAGGTATCCCCCACAAACAAATGAATGTGTTCTGGGTAATCGATCCTCAGCTGATAGCAGTTTGGGTTTTAGAACCTCGATGAAGCTGTGTTGTTGAGGGCGGATTTATGAGGGTTATAAGCCAGCTTCCCCTTGCCAGTATTTGGCACACCTTCCTGCCGCTGTTTGCAGTGCTGTGGCAGAGGTGATGTCCAGCCCTCTGCTCATGCCATCATTTTCCCTGCCAGGATGGAGTCTCTCCTCCAGTCCGTAAGCCAAATAAACCCATTCCTCCACAAGCTGCTTTCATTTGGGTTCTTTCTGTGCAGCAACTAGGAAGCTGACTGCAACAAAGAGGAAATCATACACAGGTCTTAGATGACCACTGATGACCTTTCTTTGCCTGATGGATGCCAGAAATATAATATTTTTTGTGTTCTGTGCCTGATGACTTGTGCTGAAAAAACATATGGTAGGATTTCATACCCAAGATTAAATTATAATGAGCCCTACTTGTGCCCTGCTGTTTCTTCTTTTGTAGCCAGCTGTCCTATTCTGAGCTTCCTCATGGAGGAGCTCATATAGCAGGAAGCTGAGACAGATCCATGGCCTAATAGGCAGTGAGGAACTGATTCAACTGATTCCTGCCAACATTTGTGAGTAAGATTGGAAACAGAACCTTCCCTATCCAAGCCTTGAGTAATTGGCAGTCCTAGCTGATACTATAGACCTGTTAGAGACCTTCAGCTTAACTAAGACTTTACTGGGTTTCAATTCCATAGAAACTGATAAGATAACAGATATTGTTTGAAGATTCTAAAGGTATAGTTTTATGTACAAATTGATAATTTAAGCTTAGGTACCTGAAACTTATAGAATGTGCTACCTCTGAACATAATAAGGCTTCCAAATACTATAGACAACAATAAATTTATAGAATTAGAAGAAGTCAATATGTAGGCTTTCTACTAGGACTTTAGAGATTGACAGTTCTCATTCTACTAGATGTTGGCATCCCCATAAACAATTGGTAGTAATTTTTTTTTTAGTTATATTTTACCATAAAATTTTATTTTCAAACACTGTCTTTCCTTGGTTATTGAAGGGATGGTGTTTTGGGCTTTTAATTCTGAAGATGAACGAGTCCCTGGTAGGGCCAGAAGCCCTGTCTGCTTATAAGCATCCTTTTGGTTGAAACCCTAAAATTAGCCTATTTGATTTGTGATTATTTCTTCCTTCTTAGAGCTATCAACAAAAGGCCAGTGAGAAAGGACAGAAGAGGTCATAGGAGAGATTCATGAATGTGTTTGGCAAACCACAATTTCCTAGAGTACTAACTAGAGAGAGGAAACTACTGAGTTCGAGAGGGGTTGTAGCACCAAAGGCAGCTACCACAACTGGGAGAAGAGAGACCAGCAGCAGACAACTTTCTAATCTGTCTATTAATGCAAAGTTTGAAAAGCACCTGAAATCTTGGAATCCCAGTGTTAGTGAGCGGGGAATCTGCAGGGCTTGTGCCCCTGGCTAACTCCACTCAGGATGCTTCTTGGCTGGGAAATGTGTAGTCTTCCTCCTGCCTGGCTTCCTGCCCTGGGCTTTCCCTCTCCTAGTCTCTGCCCATCATCAGCTGGGAAGTGTTCAACTTTGACAGTGAAGTAAAGTTTCAGTAAAAGGCAAATGCTGAACCAATCATGTTCAAACACAATTGGGGGGATAACAACTCATTGTTTGCCCACTAAATAAATGTTGTAACTCATTATGGACAATAAAAAAAAATAATAATAAAAAAAACACAATCGGATGAGTTTAGGTGTAAAGAGCCAAATATTTGGCATTCCTGAGAAACCTTCCTTTCTCATTCAGAACATCTTCACTTCACATGCGTTGCTACAAACTAACTGGGTGTACAGTTTTGAGTGTTGACTTCTCAAATGTTTGAATTCCAAGACTGAAAAAAAAAAAGACCACACTTTTTATCTACATGTTTTTGAACAGCCCATCCATAAGAAAGGAGCCAAGAGTTAGTTTCCGATGGGGGGGACGTTCTCATGGAGGTACTGCAAGGCCAGGTCAGTCCACTTCATTTCTTGTTCCTTCACAGATTCTGTGGTGCCTCCATTGTCTTGCTCAGGCTCAGGCAGCTCATTCAGTGGTATGGCCACATCCTCATAAGGCAACTTGTCTTCTCGCCAGGCATCATCAATCAAATCCAAGATCCTGCCATCTCTTTGTACCTCGCTGTCCATCTTCCTGCAGCTTTGATCCTCTCAGACCTGCGGCAGGGACGGCCGGCCGTTTCCTCCGGCCCGCGCCCCCTCGGCGTCACGTGACCCGCAGGCTCCGCTCTCAGGCCCCGGATGTGGGTGAGCTCCTGCGCTCGCGTAGAGGTGAGGGCGGGATGAACGTGCCCATGCCGGAGGCTGGATGTAAGCTTGGCGGTGTCGCGCGTGCGCGCCGCGAAGGCATGCTCGAGCGGGGAGCTCCGTCGCCGCGTCGCGTACGGAGGACGGGCGAGCGGCGGCCGTGTTCTGGTGGCCGCCGCGGTGCCGATGGCCTCCAGGCCGTAAGGCTCGGGGCAGGCCCCCGCCGCGCCTGCCTGGTAGTAATTTTTTAATGCATCTTAAAACTAAGTTTTTCAGCTCTTGCTATAAAACCTCACTATGGAAATAAGTAGCATTAACAGTAACTGATACACCAACAAAGTACGTGATAATTTTCAGGAAATCCCACTGGTAGCCCAAGAGAAATCGTGTAGTGTCCGATTCTTCCAAAAGTGCCCAATGGCTTTTAATGAATACAAAATCATCCCTGTCTTCTGACTGAAGAAACAAACTCCAAATTTTTACAATTTGAGATAAAATCATCTAAAATACACACACTGGTATTTACAAATATGCACCAAAAAGTGATATACACTGCTAAAGTTTATACTTCAAGAAATAAAGACCTTTAAAAGTCATTCCATTGATGTCTCCCTGTATAACAAGTATTCGTCTTCATGTATTTTACATTTGCTTTTTAATATGTGTTTTATTTATATTTTCACATTTTCTTTATAAATGTTTTATTTAAAAATAATTTTATTTAGAACTTTATAGTATGAGCATATTTCACAACCATAAGGTTATAATCTTAAATTCCCTGTTCTCCACTCCTATTCCACTGAGGGCCCTCCTCAGTAGGATTATAGGTATTTACTCTGGGGTCATGAATTTATCAGTCAAACTCTGTGAGGGAACAATGCCTCAGAGTATATTTTCCAACCAGTGGCCCTTACATTCTTTCAACCCCTTTGTTGCGGTCAGCTTTCTAGTTGCTGCACAGAAAGAACCCAAGCAAAAGTGGCTTGTGAAGGAATGGGTTTATTAGGCTTACGACTCGAGGGGAGACTCCATCTTGGCAGGGAAGATGATGGCACGAGCAGATGGGTGGACATCACCTCTGCCACAGCACTGAAAACAGTGGCAGGAAGGTGTGCCAAATACTGGCAAGGGGAAGCTGGCTTATAAACCCAAAAGCCCGCCCCCAACAACACAGCTCTAGTGAGGTTCTAATTCCTGAACTGCCATCAGCTGAGAAGCCATCACTGAGAACACATTCATTTGTTTGTAGGGGACACCTGGATCAAACCATGACACCCTTCTTCTGGAATGTTTTCTGAGCCTTAGAGTGCTTGATATAAGTGCTCTTTAATGTTGAACTATCAGCAAGCTCTGATTTTATGCTTTGATGAGTTTGGAGTCTCCTCAGAGACTACCACCATGTCCCTAAAGGAGTTTCTCAGGCTAGAAGTATATTTATTTTATTTATAAATATCTTAGTATTTTATTTTTATATATTTTATTTATAACTGCCTTAGTATTTTACTTAAAATGTAAAGATAAATGAACAAATATATTTAATAAGTTAATAATAGAAACATGTTAAGTGTGACTAAAAAAGACAAAATTATTTATCTTGGCAATATACTTGAAACTTTTGTTTATAATATTCTGACCTAGACTTAAAAAAATCTTAACATTTTAGATGTAATAGCATGGGCAGGTAGTAGAAAAAAAAGTTACATTTAGGGAGGGTTGTTAGGGAAGCTATCAAAAGGAAAGCAGTCTTCTATTGAATGAAAAGATTTATTTTATTTGACATATGTAAAGCCATACTCCCTTTAACTCTCTCTCAGAAATATAGAGGAGTAAATTAAGGACATGATAACAAATTAAATGGAATGCATTCTAGTTTTATTTAAATGTATTTACTGATATAAAAGGTTAATTTAGCTTCTATTTTTTAGTAAGGGTTGAGTCATTTGGCTTTAAATATTTAAAAAGTCATGCAATTGAAGAATAATATGCAATTGTACTCAGTATTAGATTTTAATGCATCATAAGATAGTCAAAAAGGAAATGTATATGCCCAGGACTCCACAGTACTATTATGCTATATTATTTTATTCAATTTTAAGTAACTGAAATAAGACAGAATATAACCCATGTAATCACTTTGCTATCTTGCCATTTTTGTAAGCATGTTAAACTTAGGCCAAGCTTCTTAAGACCTTGTTTTTAGTATGTTTTATTTTTTCTAATACAGAGAAATTTTAATACTTTTTTTTAAGAAAAGCCATGGTTTGTCTCTTACTCTTGAGCCTTGTCTACTCTTGAACTGCTAATCCTCCTGCTTGTACCAGCCAAGTGCTAGAATTACAAGTATGTGCTGCCACACCAACTTTAAGTGATTATTTTAAAATAAACTTTATCTACTAGTTCTAATTTATTAACATTTTGCAGTAAGAAAACATCTCTTACAGTGTTGAATAAATATCCAATACTTCAGAAAAAAAATTCATATTAATTATAATGATTCTAGCAACTCTTTTGATAAATAAATAATATATTTAAAAAGCATGATTGGCCAGGAGTGGTAGTCCATGCTTATAATCCCATCACTTGGGAACTTAAGTAAGAAGTATATGGAATTCAAGGTCATCCTTGTCTACCTAGAACATTCTAGGACCTTCTGGGCTACATAAGACTCTGTCTTTAAAAAAATGACAAAATTTCTATGATGTCAAAAATACCTGAATTTCATGTTTTGACTTTGGTCTTGATAACTACATAACAAATGCGCCAACATTTTTTGTAGTAGACTGGATGTATACCATGACAGTAGTCAGAAGCCACTTGTAGGCAGTAAAGGAATTTTGCTTTGGGGCAAGTATAACAAAAATTTATTGAATACCCAGCAAAGGGCAGTGGGCTTGGCAATAACTAGAGTGCCACAAACAGCCAATCTCCCAAAATTTTGTGACTTGTGCTATAATTATTTCACCTGCCACTTTCTGAAATCAATGCATTTGAGATTGAATTGATGGTAGGGTTCTTGCTCCCAGTGTCTTGCAATGCTAGCTAGAGCTTCAGTCACCCATATCTTGACTAAGGCTGGAGAATCTGCAGAAAACCTCATTCACATGCCTTTTATATGAAGCTTCCATTTCTGCAAATGTGTGTTTTGTCATAAAATTGTTCAAGATGTAGCAACAGCCTTTCCTCTCTGGCAAGCAAGTCCTTAAAGAGAAAAGAAATACTAGGAGTTGGGGGCTTTGGAGGCCATCTTAGCATATAGGACTCACAACTAATGCATAAGTCAAACTTGATTAGACAAACAGAACTAGAATAATGAATCTGCTTTATAGCATGTCTTCTACAAGTGTGCATGTTTTGATAAGGTGTCTACTTCTAAATGTGATATTGTGTATGAAGTAAGGAAGGCCAACAGTCAATAAAGAAACATAGACTTGAAATGAGAGTGTACAGGCAGACTGAAAATCCCAAGGGTGAGCTACAAATTGAATCTCCTGAGGGGGAAAATGGAACATAGGAAGATAAAGAAAGTGTGCCTGTCTCTCATCAGTTCCATCTTTAATGATGTAGGGGTGGCAGCAGGATCATCTGGGCTGTTTGACCATAGAGTTTTACAAGACCTGTCCCAAAATTTAGAGAAGGAAAAAAAATGAATCAAAAGGATCCTGTTAAACATTTCCTTAATGATGCATTTCAAAAGATTTATGATGTGCTTCTCTTTCTTGATGGCTCCAAGGTTTTAAATGGACATTATAGGCAAGAGAGGAGCTATTAGGAAACAAATAGCATAAAGGATATCTGAGTATGTTTAAAGGAGCAGAAGAGCCTATCTGGTGGGAAATACTGGTGTAGGACAGCTGTATTTATCTGTATAGTAATCTCTAGATGTGTAGAAGAGTTAAAAACACTTAAATATTTAGTGTCTTGAACTACATTAGATGTAAAAGGTTTTTTTTTTTTTGCATACTGACAGGAAGCCAAAGTAAATGAAGCATAAAAGCATGGATTTGGTGCACTGCACTATGCTACAGAGATACTGGCAATTGTTTTTCTACACAGACAAACGATATGCTTATGAATTGGCACAACTTGAAAGTGCTCTATATTGTCATATAGTCATCACAAATTTGCATGCTTGGCATGTCACACATGCACATTCTCTGTATTAGCTTTATGGAAAAGAGATTAAAGTTCACATAAATTGTGAATAAATTGCTAGAAACAGGCAGAACCATGTGCTAAATATGAGTTTGTGAAGCTAACATGCCCAGCTTTTAGGTTATAATTCTTAAGAAAGAAAAAAGTATTCATACTAAATTTTCACTATTGATTCATACAAAGAAAATAATAATTTATAATAACTAAATATTTAATTTCAGTTCCACAGGAAATAATTTCTTTTTTTTAATTGTCCATAATGATTTACATTATTTAGTGGGCAAACAATGAGTTCTTATCCCCAATTCCCTGATGCCCCCCTCTGCCTTCCCCAATCAGCTGGATATCCTCCTCCATGGGTCGTCTGGATCAGTCCTTGTGACAGGGGACCATGGATAGCCTAGTATTCAGCCAGGCTATCCTGGCCTGTAGAGAGCTATGAGCAGCAGTGTTCCTATAGCAAGGAGTGGGCTAAGCAGTGGGAAGAGCTAGGAAGTCAAAGAAATAGAGAACAAAGGGGTGGGGGCATTGGGAACATATAAGACTCATAAAAACAATATTTTCCCCCCAAGTCCATGTCACCCAAGTTCAGCAATGATGACATCTAGTGTCCTCTGGTTCTGGAG